>REGO01000471.1:731332-790339 GCA_010120015.1 Rhombomys opimus | reverse complement strand
GAATTTATATGAACATGCCATCCTCACAGGTTTTTGTTTGTTTGTTATTTGTTTGTTTTTCCTACCTCTGCTCTGTTTTTAAAAATGTACCTCCAATAGGGGCTGGCAAGACTTAGGAAAGTTAGAGCAGAAGTTCTATACCTGTGGCTCACAGCCCTTTGGGGTAAAAAATCCGACATTTTCACAGGATCATTTAATCGCAAAGGAAGAAATTCAGATACTGACATTATGGTTCATAACAGTAGCAAAATTACAGTTATAAAGTAGCAACAACATTAATTTTATGGTTGTGGGTCACCACAACATGAAGGTCTGTATTAAAGGGTCACAGCACTGGAAACGGTGAGAACCTCCGGGTCAGAAGACTCTTTGCGCACCGCCCTGTGTCCTGCAGCTACAGCTGGATGAATCATTAGCATCACTTCCTGTGCACTGAAGTTTTCCCCTGGGGCTTGCTGCTAACTAGGAGCTAATCACCAGGCTTCTGATTTAGCTCTCCAGTTCCGATTAGATCATAGTTTGAAGTGGATGACTGCCGACTGCTAATTCTTACCTGACAACATATTAAACAAAGGCTATAGTCTCACAAAATGGGGTTTGTCTTTCTTGTTAATGACCCATGACTTCATGCTGTACCATTAAACGTGCGACCGTGCTGAGTTTAACAAGTGGGGGGAAGGGGCGCACAGGCTTCAGTGGCCACATGCTATTACTACGGGGATTCCTAATGAGAAAACTATTTACAGCCCAGTACTAATTTTAAAACTTAATACTGAATTACAAGAAAGAGTACAGTATAGACTGACAGCAATGACCATCCTTTGCAGGTAAAAGTTGCAAACAGGTATTTTAAATTTAACTTAACAGAATATTTGGCACAACTCAGCATTTTTATACATACTTGTCTCACAAACATAAAGCTATAGTTAAAATTCCTGTATGGGAAGAACAACAGAACAAGAAAATTTGAACACAGGGAACTTCCCAGAGACTCATACTCCAACCAAGGACTATTCATGGAGATAACCTAGAACTCTGACAATGCAGCCACTTCTGATGAGACCTGTTAGACTAAGATCAGAAAGAAGGAGAGGAGGACCTCCCCTATCAGTGGACTTGGGGAGGGGCATGCATGCAGAAAGGGGGGCGGAGGGTAGGACCAGGAGGGGAGGAAGGAGGGGCTTATGGGGGGATACAAAATGAATAAAGTGTAATTAATAAAAGTTAAATAAAAAATTTTTAAAAAATCCTGTATGGCTAGGGATGCAGAGTGCTTGACTCTCAGGCTCAAAGCTCTTTGATTCCAGCATGACAAAAAGAAAGAAGTAATAAGGGAAAGTTATTAACTGTATCTTCACTAGAGAAGAAATTTTCTTCTCATTTTATTCCCTAAATAAAATTTCTTTAGAGACATGTACCATATATTCATATGTCCTCTGTTTATTTACACATTACAGTATCTTTTCAGATAAAAGCACTATATGAAATTTACAAAGACATCGGCATCGAGGAGACTCAAAACCCAATGTTTTCTTTCTACGCACTAAAAGAGGTATCGTAAATTCTAAACCTGGTCTCTCTGTCTTTATCACATATCACAAATCTTAGACCATTTCTTTTGCAAATGAAAACTTAGGAAAGAGTGAAAATATTAATTAAGACTTGAATTTTTTTTGTATATTTCAAAATAATATAGAAATATTTTGCTTAAATGTGTTGTGGCTGAAAATTATATTACTTTTAACAGTGTTATTTTACAATTAAGTAAGGAACTTAGAAAAGGAAAGATTCCTCTGGGACTATATCCCCCAACCACTCCTTCCTGTGACGTCTTATCAAAGCCTACTAGTGCCTCTAAACAGGCGTCATTTGGTTCCTTTTTGGGTCTCAAGGCAATTTGAATCTTTCCACTCCCTCCCAATTATAAATATGCAGTTTAGATAATTGGCCCACCCCTTTGACTGACGCATTGCCTGAGCTGAAGAGACAGCCTTCCAGTAAAACACTAGCAATGGGTGGGGAGGAAGTCTAATTAATCAGCCTGAATATCTGAAGTCATTATTACTTCAAATCCTTTGGTACCTTTTTCAACTCTCTCAACTATTAAAACAGCCACTGCTGTCACCCACCTGCAGCCATCATGCTCTCATTAGAAAACAAGGTAAAATGTTTACCATGTAGAACTTATAAGTATATGGAACTCATACATACTTTTATTTTATTTTATTTTTGATAACTGAGATTTCCCATGTAGATTCTCAAGTTTAAATACTTGAAAACACAATTGGAAATATGAGTTAAGGAAAAAAATATTTCTGTGGCCCACAGAATAGCCTGTACTATGATATCTCCACTACCTTAAAACCATGAACAAAATCATTAGGAGGACACCTTTGTGTGGGGGTCTAAAGATACTCAAAGGGACTAGAGCCAAAACAAACAAAGGCAAAAAAATTAAAAAAAATGCATTTTAGAAATCTATGTGTTAACAATTTAAGCCACTATTACAGGACAGAAAGCTAGAACAGTACACATAAAGACATCAACTGTCAGGAAGAGGCATTCTTTGATTTGAGGTGACAAAATGAGATTTGCAAATGAAGACAGTAGGGATTATTCATGATAGTTCTCTGATATCACATCCTTAAATTTATTATTCTAGATAGACTTCTAAAATCTATCTAGAAAAAATGAAGAAAATGTTCAGGTAATGAGATATCCTGATTGTCACGGGTCATTATTTTCACACGTAAATGAAACCACCATGACATATGCTAAGTGCCCCAAATCCTAAAAATCTGCCTTCCCCTAAGCTATTTCATTTGCAGTGGATATTTCTTATGTAAGCTATACATGCAATGCAGGTGAGGCAGAAGAATGAACATCCATTGAGTCCATCATTGCACTGGGTAGAACTTCGCTTCCATGTCCATCTCCTATGGAGACCCTCAAGGCTGGTGTCTCAAAGCTAACCAGTTTCCTTCACGAAGTTCATTCCATTCAATGGCATATGAAGATTTTTGCGGTAATATTTACTTCTACTTCTTTGAAAAACAAAATCTGCTGTCAAGAATTGACTATGTTCTATTGCAAAGTTAATCCAGTCAGGGTAAATTATGAAGTGTGAACACTTTATAACACTATAGTCTGGAATCACTTCTTAAAATTAGATATAAGGAGAGACCTTCATGCCCACAAGAATTCGAGTTACATTCTATCATTAAGTATAAATTTAAAAGTTTCGCATGAATATTTTCTAAAATATCTTTCTCAGTAACCTGAATTATAAAACACAAGGTGGACAAAGATCCATAGTTTAATGGTTTCTGAATATCAAACAACTATGAACAGTGAGTTAATGTCATCTGAATTCAATGCTTTTGACTTAGGAACAATACCAAGATTCTTATGCCTGTATGTTTTTCATGTATTCTGTTGCTACTGAAAATAGAATATAGCTGCCTTCAACATACCATATATTTCTGGTACTAACTGACAGCTTTTAATGTATGTAAACTGTTTGTTACCGTAATGAATTAAATAACAATAAATAGGTTCTAGGTGAGAAACTAGATGTTGGTGAACTGTGTGAAAATTCCCACTCTGTGTGCTTCTTTGCCCCTTATGTTTGAGTTTAATTTCATTCCAATTAGTAGTTGTGTGTTGAATTAAGGTTGAAATGTTCCTATGTACCAAAATGCAAGAGAAGACATATAAAGCTTCAGGATGACAGATACCAAACAACTACAAGTGAACAGAATAATTCTCAGTTTCTCTTTCCAAATGGTATTTTAGGTTATTGAGACCCTATTTCATCATTAATGAGAAGGGATTTGAGGAATAACAGAGATCAAAAACAGAGATGATCCTGAAGTCCCAGGCTAACAGAGCCACATGGGATTTCATTTCCTGCTTCTGACTAGACAGCTATCCCCATGAGAACCAGCGGTACTTGCTAAAACACTGACTTTCTGGCTCTGTAATGAATGCACCCTCTACATTGAGAGAAGTTTCTCCCTCGGCTTTCATGTTTAACTGCTACAGTCGTAGACAATTTCCTGGAAGCAGCTGAAGAGTTCTTGATATTCAAATGTGTTTACCCTGAATTGTTGGAAGAGCTTTATGAGAAATCATCTGTAAAGTACGATGACTCCAGTTTAGATTCTGCTATGGGTATGCGTGTAAGGAGTAGTCCTCACTGACTAATCTGTATACTCCCAGGACTAGAAAATAAAGATTTAACATTAATCCTGTTTGTGCTGCTGAGATGGCTGTGCAGGTAAAGGTCTCTGACACCAAGACTTACGACCTCAGTGCTATCTACGAAGCCCAAATGGTGAAAGGAGAAAACCAACTCCTGAATGCTGCCATTATGACACACAAGCACACATATAGACTCACAGGTACACACACACACACACACACTAAATAAATACTTTAAAAATGATGCAGACAATTTAAGCCAGCTGTACTATACTTAAGACATTAATGTCATTTAAATCATAGTGTATTTAAATCATTTATCAACACCTTTCTTGTCAGGGATTGTAATCAAGTTAGGAACATTCTGATTATATGTAGATTCACTCTAATAATAGATAAATAAGAATCAGTTAGTTGGTTCTGCTTATAATAACTAAGAGAAAAAACATGGTTGCTTGATTTTGTGCTTTTATTAATTCTAGATTTTACAACTACCTTAAAAGATTCAAAAGATTTGCTGCTTTAATCTAAAGATCTATTACAAAAAATCAGTTATGGAAAGTTTTCCATCTGGAAAAAAATGCTTTCTTTGGTCTTTGAACATCCTCAAGGGCTTAACTATTTTAATTTAATAGCTGCCATTGATCTTCAAATATTTGACAATTTTAAAAGCAAAAGGAGTCTTTTCTTAGTCAAATGGGTTACAAATAAAATAAATGGAGACATTCATACCAGGAGTTCAGGAGGCAAGGAAAATAAGACTAAATGGCTTTAAACACATAACCGTCTCAAACCAAGTAATTACATGCAAAGAGTTAGGCCCTCAAAAGGCTTTAGGCCCCCTGGTTTTAGTGTATTTTGCATCAGTTAGTTATTATGAAATCTTCCATATAGATTAGACAGTGATTAATAGTCAGTCAACAGCCTTTTATGTTAATTGTAAAATTTCTTATTGCCTCAGAAAATAACCACTATTCTTAAGAAATGCAAAGTTTATAAGATAGATCCTATTAGTTTTAATATTTTTATGAATGGCTTTAATAACCAGTTGTCCAATCATCACATTTCAAAGATCCTGGGAGATCAAGACCCCTGAAAGATTAACACAGAAGCGTACTACTCTGGCAGATACTTTAGAAAGTTCTTACATCACACAGTCACAGTCCCCGAACATCAATGGTGCTTTCACATCAGAAGGAAGCATGGATTCACACAGTTGCCCAAGAATTAAGCACAGTGTTGAAGATGATCCTCCAGGGTGGTTAGGAGGTGTGCTCCAATATTATATCAAGAAGCTTCTTGCCCTAATGTGCTCTGTGACTTGTAGGCAAAGGAGATGATAAAAGCATTTCCTCTTACAAATAGATAAGATAGCCTATCTACTTCATATTCCTGTTGAATGGATTTTATAAGATGATGCATTTTATGAGCTTTGCATAGTATCAAGCATACATCATAGCGCTAAGCATATTCTTATTTAAACAGAGTTGGGTAATTGAATTTGGCCCTTCTTATATTGCAAACTTATTTACTAGATTTGAAAATAGTTGTCCCAAAATGTGGTGAGTGGCACAATGGTCACTTGTCCCAGACAATCAGTGAGCACTCGCAATGATGCCAGGTCACCTTCAAAGAATATCCTGTGATTATGATATATAGGCATATAAGTATACATACCTATATACATAAACACATACATGTACACATAGACACATATGTGTACATATAAAGAGATTATAATACGGACCCTTCATTTACAGTTCTTTTAGTCATATTGTCCCATGTGTATAGGTGTTCTTCCACATGCATGTGTTATACCACATGTGGATTTCATGCCTTAAGAAGCCAAAGAGCACGGGGTCCACCGTGCTGGAGCTGCAAATGGCAGTAAACCATGACATAGGTGCTGATAATCAACTAGGGTCATCTGGAAAGCACGCAGTGTTACAAACCACACTGAGCCATCTCTGTAGCACCTAGTTCATAACTTTATATCAACTAACTTTAAGGAGAGTACATATTTGTGGTTAATGTGAGGTATAATATTAAAAATCCATTTTGCCTCTTCTTATTATGCTAAATTGGCTGCTATAATTTTTAAAAAATTGTAATAGGTGTGGTTTCCATTATAAATGTACTACATTGCTGCTTTAAAGTGTGTTTCCATGAGCATGACCCAACATGCTTTTTGGAAGAGAAGGTGCCTGGCCCCTGCTGAGATATGCAGAGCAGAATGTTACTTCCTTAAATCTCCCTTAGTGAATCTTTTCTAGAAAAGAAAAAGAAAAAAACTGTTTCCCTAAGGCTTCATGTATTAAGTTTTGCCAAGAAGCCAGTCTCTTCTGGACCCACTACCAAAAATTGCTAAGGGATTAAGTTATTGCTACCTAATGTCTAATGAAAATGTGCTGCCACACATGTACGCGGTGCCCACTAAACAAAGGGTAGTTTCTTTGGGCCAACACTAAACCCTATGGTGAACCTCGAGGTTAAGGAAAACTTACATATGTCTTCCTTTTCAAATAGAACCAAAGCAAACACATCTTGTCTAACGTGTGCTGCTGACAGAATTTCAAGGATGACTGGGAGGAAGGCATGTTTTTATGAACTCACAGGACACTGTCCACCTGGATATATCTCAGTGTAAGACATATAGCTTAATTCTACCACAAGCATCCCAGACAAAACAATCCCTTGGTTACATGGTAGTTTTCACATGTGCTTAGCTAGAAGGGCTCAGCAGTATCATAGAGCCTGTGAGCAAAATCATGTAGCTCAGTAAGTAATTTAATCACTTAAGTAATTTAATTAAAAATGAATTAGTTTTGAATACAGAAAATTTTGTACATTAAAATTGAGCAGCAGAAAGTCCCAAGAAGCATGCATGTCTACTCAACTTTCTTTTACATCGTTTCTTTATTATTATTATTTATTACAATTCGTTCACTTGTTATCCCTCATCTCCTCCTTGTCCCATCTACCCTCCCTTTTCTCCACTTGTGTCCCTCCCCTAGGCCCCTGATAGGAAAGGTCCTCCTCTGACCTTAGCCTATCACGTCTCATCAGGACTGTCTGTCTCTTTCTCTGTGGCCTAGTTAAGCCACCTCGTCAAGGGGAGGTAATCAGAGAGCCAGCTACTGAGTCAATGTCAGAGACAACTCCTACTCCCCTTACTAGAGAACCCACTTGGAAACTGAGCTGCCCATGGGATACATCTAAACAGGGGTCTAGATCCTCTCCATGCATGGTCCTTGGTTAATTTATCAGTCTCTGCAGGGCCCACAGAGTCCAGCTGTTTTGGCTGTGTTGGTCTCCTTGTGGAGTTCCTATCCCTTTCAAGTCTTTCTTTCTCCACCCTCTTCCATAAGATTCCCTGCACTCTGCCCAAAGTTTAGCTATCAGTCTCAGCATCTGCTTCAATATTCTGATGGGTAGAAGTGGGTAGAATCTTTCGGAGGACCCCTGTGGAAGGCTTCCTGTCCTGTTCCTTGTCTTTTCCTACTTGTCCTTCTGTTTGCCCTTCTGAATGAAGATTAAGCCCCTTCCCTCAGGTCCTCCTTGCTGTTAAGCTTCTGTAGGATGATAGATTTTAGTATGTTTATCCTACTTGAGACTCCAGAGACAGGTGGACCTGGTATGCAGTCTATTCAACTTTCACAGCGATGTTATAAAGAAGAAAATGCTGTGAATTTATTCTAACAGTTGATAGAGCCAGTAAAGTGACAAAAGACAAAAAAATCAAATAAAAACTTATAAGTAAAAACTCTAAAGTTGGAAAAACTACACACATCAGCTACTTTTTCCTACAAGTTAATTCTTTAAAAGACCATTAGCATTTACATTAATGTCAAATTCCTATCAGAACTATCAGTCCTCAACAAAATTAATATTCATTGATTGAAAGAGAAGCAGTTGATTCTTCCTGACACTGTCTGAAGTCTTCTACCACTTTCTAAGGTCCATGGAGAACTGATGTGCAATTGCAGAAGAAAGGGAAAGTCGTAGCTCAAGGAGGCTGGACTAGAAGACTGAATGACTTCACAGAAGAGCAGATACAGAGAGTGGACGCTGTCGGAATGAATACCCCCTTTCCTGCATTTCCTTGCCTTCCTTTTTCATGTTTCACCCCCTCATCAACTCACAGACATTGTCTGGGAAACTACTGTTAGGGTGAGATCCATAGCCCCGTAAAAGTCCCCTAAGTGGAAATACTGATCTCGAGAAGCAAACGTGTTGAAGTTCAAATATCACATTTACCAAATTTTTAAAACGTTTTGTTATCCTTTCCGCTATGTGTACCCTGTGCACTGCACTCAGTCCTTTCCTGTGCATAGGGTTGATGTCAGTCAGTGCTCTGAGGTCAAATTTAGTAAAAGCATCACCTAAGTTTCATTATAAAGAATTAGAAAAAAAAAATAAAGAGAAAGAAAAGGCCACCCTTTCCAGCCACATTGGATATCAATATATACATATATATATAATTATGAACATTTCTGTATATCAAATATGATATATATACATATGTATACATATATGTTTTCTTAATATATTTACTCATTATTAATCTATTCCTAAAAATTTTCACTTGAGCTAAATCATACAATTCTCAAAAATCTTTCAAAAATTATTATGTATCTATGGATGTGTGGATACAATTCTATGTTATCTTAATTTATTAATATCAAAATAAAATATTAGCTAAGATAGAGAAAATTACAATCGATTTTTCTTTTTACATAAAGGTAAAATGTTTTACACCTGACAGCTTAATATTCAATTTACATCTCTTCTCTCTTCTTGGAAATGAGGAATATTATCTTTTTTTATAAAATTGGCATGAGGCTGACTGTTTCATTATCTTCCTTTTGTCTTTCAAAAGTCCTTGCTTTCAAAATGTGCTAAAAGTCAACCCATCTAGTTCTGAAAACCCAGTTATCATCTTCTTACGAGAAAAGTGTTTAACCTCAAGATATGTCTGGTACTGCACTCTGTTTTCTGGACAGATAGAGGCAATGTTCTGCACACTTTGCAAACCCGTCCGAAAGAAAGCAAATGGAGAGACACACATAGGCAAAGTGAAGAATTGTTCTTACTGCTGTTACTCTTTTACAAATCCATCTGAATGTGCTTTCATTACACCAGCAATTCCTCATAGAGCATTTGCTCATTTCTCCATTCACAAAAGAGCATTGAGTTGCCCCAGTTGCTCAGGGAAACAAACACAATGCCACACACCCTCAAGCTTTGTTTTCTCTTCTTCCTGTCTGTGGACAGGCGTGAATAACTTCCACTGTCTGCTTTCAGTGTTCACATAACAGCCACTCTATTGCAAGATTTGTGGCCTGTGTTTGTGTTTTGTTTTGGCTAGCTTCACATACACATGTAGAGGGAAATAAACCATAGTGTCATAAACCTACACACATTTTTCAAAGCCAACGTCACCAATTTACCAGAAGCATCTGAGCCAGGGTGCCATTGGATTAGGGTGATTTTCAGGGACTATGTACTTGCAGCACAAATGTAAGGAACAGAAGCCATGTAAATAAATGCTGTGGGGGCTTCTGGACCTGCCTGTAATTTCATTTTCTACCTAAGGGATCCTCAAAGAAAGCTAGTTAGAGCAAAACTAGTCCCAAATAGGGAATTCTTAGAGACAGTGACTCAGTGGACAAGGTGGGAGAGCTTTGGAGGATAAATCCTAACATCAGCCTCAGTCTCTGCATGCATACCCACATACTTGCAACCAACATGTGTGCCCACACATGCACAAAAAACAAAGCATGTCCACACACAGACACACACACACACACACACACACACACACACCACAGACACACAAATGAAAAATGAAGGAGGGGTCCCAAGGCAGTCTACACTCTAGACCTCTCCCACATGCCGTCTGCCCCTCCTCAGCGGTACCTTGGTGCCAAGGATGATGTTTCTAGTACATCATGCCTGTATCTAACCTCCTGGTTGCTGTTGTTTGCCTGCAGACCCTAAGTTTTCCTCCCACCTTCACACTAGATCTTCATCAGCCACTCTCTTTTCTGGGCCTTCATTGAGTTATCTATAAAACCACATTTAATGCGTGCTTCGTCCTTTCTATCCCTTGTATCTACATGTCTTTCATGGTATGTGTCATCATCTAAATTTATTCTTTGATTATTGTCATCAGTCATTGTGTGAATCTTTCCACTACCACGTAAGCTGTATGTGATCACTAACATTTCTTCTTTACTTTTTTAACAGTGCTGCTTTTTGTTGTGTCTTCAGAGCTGCCCTGTCCAGACCACAGCCTTGTTGTTTATAGTCACTCATCCAATGACTCCAACCATTTCACAGACTTTTACTGAAACTATACCATGGCTTCAGAATTAAGAACTCAGTGATAAATTAAATGTGGTGGGTTTTGTTTTTGTTTGTTGTTTGTTTTTCCTTGAAAAAGTCATGGCATTGTGGGAATAGAGGTGTTGAAATGTAACTGCAATGCAAAGTGTGAGTGAGTGAAATAAAGACTGAAGGAAGGAGAGCAACTCATTGAGCGTGGGAGGAGGCAGGGAATGAATTGATAGGAAGTGACATTTGAGCTGACTCATGAAACATGAGTGTGTGTCTGAGGCCCGAGGTAGGATCTAGAAACATTTCACACGGAGACAAAGAAACGCACAAAGGCAAGGAGCTGGCAAAGGGAGAGTCCTGTTGGGCAAAGAGCAAATGGCTCCCTGTGGTTAGCCAGAGAGGGTCAGAAACTAGTGAGAAACGCAACCTGCTCAAGGCCTCTTTGTACCGTTCCATAATCTTCATTCCACCCTGCATTGGGGTCCTAAGTGGGTAATATGGGTGATCTGGAATGCAAGCCTACATTTTGCAGTACTTTTAAGTCGTGATAAAAGGTAGGTGGTGGGCAGATGGAGACACTCCGAGGAGCAAGCAGAGTCTGCAGCAACAGCAGGATAAGTTAGGTTTTACACCTATGGAGACTTGAGAGATTATTCAAATTCAGAAAACAATTGTCTCCACTACAGTCACTTTTCTGGTAGGTGGCAACTACTAAAATAAGGAACATAATCCTCATAAAAGCTTTGGGGCTATGACAACGGAGAACGGGTCAGAGGCGGAGCCCACACAGGTGAGAGTGGCAGCTGTTCCTGTAAGCCCTGGGAGTTTAGCTTCAGACAGTGTCCAGCAAGGCAGAGAGAGCTGCCTGAGACATGAGGCAGTGAGAACAGATATAGAAGCAAGCAGACTGCAGCAAACCCACAACCAAAAGAAAAACGAAGACAGTAAGACATGAGTACCAGGCTTTCACAAAGAAACCTCTCCAGAACAACAACAAAACAAATAACAAAAACGAAAACAAACAGCTGAAGAGAACGCTAAAATTTTGCCAGTCCTTGGGGCAACCACAAACAGATGAGGACAGCAGGAAAAGAGAAGGCCCACTTATTTTTTTTTAATTAGTTATTTTAAACAGTTGAATTGTCTACATTCCTCAGATCAACAACATATGAATTTCAGTCCCTCATTAGTACCTCAGATGAACACAAATCCTGAGAGATGCTGAGGGCATGGGGGAAGGGGCCGCTGTGGCTGATGTTGATAGAAACAGTGGTAGCCTTGGATCTCCATTTTATAACTGCATGATCTTTGACTAGTATTAAACTGCAAGTCTCAATTTCTTCACTTTAGGAAAGTGGCATTTTTAAAGCTTAAAAAGGAAAAAAAGTCCATCCCCACACCAGAGTAAACCCACATGAAAATTGCCTAAAAATCATGTGCACTGCTCAAAAATTTTAGGCAGCCATGTATGTGTTAAACCACATAACCAGACTGTCAAAAAATAATAATATGGGCTTCTGAAGGGGTGCCTTAAAATATTTAAATTCCAAATTGAATTGAAGATAAAAATACCAGAATCCTTTAAAAGGATACTTGTATGTCATATGAAAATGATGAATCTCTTTAAATGTCTTGCATACTTCCCTGAATCGTATTATTGTGTGACCTTCATTTTTAACAGCAATAAAAGTACCTTGAGCAGGACAAGATTTATTGTTCCCAACTAATATTCCCTGTATTAAGTGTGAATTTGATTCACATTAGCAACTTACAATTTAAGACCTTTAATTCATAACTTCTGTAAGCATAAAACACCTTAGATCCTAAACAATCTAAAATAAATCAATACATCATGTTTTCTGCTGAAGAAAAGAAACATGATACAGTGACACATTTCTGTTCACATCGCTTGGCTGCAGGACTAGGGCAACTGTCTTCCTCCTCACCTGACAAATGACTTGGGAATGTTCCGCTGCTTGCTTAATGGGGAGCTAAACTTCTTTCAGGACACATTCTAATGAGTCATGGTGAGGGTTAACAGTAATCTTGCTATGACTGCCTCTTCCCTCCAGAAAAATCCCAGTGTTTGCAGCAAAGCTTTGCCGCTGCAAACAGACATGAAAGCAGCAACTGCTTCCAGCTCAGTTTAATGTAAGTGGACACAGATTGCTCACCCTGGCACCATTTTGAGTCTGTGTGCAGGTATCGATGAGACACATTAACAAAACACTCTAAAAGCGGATGGTTTTTTACTTTGATAGTTTCTCTAATCATTATTACTTTTGGGTGACGTTGAGATTTTTATCAGTAAAACTCACAATAACAAAAAATAATAAAACAAAAAAGATCAAATATAAAAAACAGATATCAAGTATTATTTAAAGTTAGATGTGGAATCAACTCTTTTAATATCATTTTTATTTTTGAGTTCAGTGAACTCAGAAATTACTTGTAACTACAAGTGCTGGTATGAATAAGAATAGCCCCAATAGGCTCACATGTTTGCATGCTTGAAACTGTTTAGGAAGGATTAGAAGGTATGTAGCCTTGTTGGAGAAATATGGTCTTGCTGGAGGTGTGTCATTGAGAGCAGACTTTGTGGTTAAAAATCCCAGACTAGGGGCTGGAGAGATGGCTCAGCGGTTAAGAACACTGACTATTCTTTCAGAGGACCCAGGTTCAATTCCCAGCACCCACATGGCAGCTCACAACTGTCTGTAAATCCTGTTCCAGGGGATCTGACACTCTCACAGACACACATGTAGGCAAAACACCAATGTCTATAAAATACAAATAAGTAGTTTTAAAATAAAGCCCAGGCTAGACCCAGTCTCTCTATGTGTATGTACATACATACATACATACGATGAATTTACCCTCTGAAACTGTAAGCAAGTCCTCATTTAAACGCTTTCTCTTATAAGTTGCTTTGGTTCTAACGTTTCATCACAGCCATAGAACAGTAATGAGGACAACACCTAAAAGAGGGGATACTTGAAAAAAGGCTCCATTTGATTCTTTTTTTAAAAGATTTATTTATTATGTATACAATGTTGTCTGCATGTACACCTGCACACCAGAAAAGGACACCAGATCTCATTATAGATGTGGTTGCTGGGAATTGAACTCAGGACCTCTGGATGAGCAGCCAGTGCTCTTAACCTCTGAGCCATCTATCCAGCTCCTCTGTTTAATTCTTTTGTTTGTTTGCTTAGACAGGTTCCCATAAAGCCCAAAACTGAGGTTGGACTTGATCTTCCCATTATCGCGCCTCTACCTCCCAAGAGCTGGATTACAAACCTGCAACACCATATCCAGTTTGTGCAGTGCTGGCATTTGAACTCAAGTGCTTCAGGAATTGAGGCCTGGTAAAGGAGGCAAACACCTTCCCAACCGAGCATCTATAGCCCTTTACCACAGTTCTCGACTTCAACACGGATATTATAAATGTGTGTCACCATTCTGCACTAGAATGTAAGCTTCTCGAGAACAGAAACAAAACCAATATGAAGAACATTTATTAAGGAATAAATAATTAATGATAGAAGAAGCCACTAATTCTCTAATAGAGCCTGGGAAATGTTCTTGTCAAAGCCCAACTCACTCCTCTATGAGCTGTGTGTCAGCCGAGACAGGGCACAGGGCACAGGACACACAATACTGTCTTGCAGAATGACTGCCCAGCATCTCTCCTAATTCAAAATGTTTTCCTAAGAAATAAACTCAAATATATACATATGACTGTTAGGGCTGTATCTTAAGATAGTGCTATTCCTAATTTGCTGAGAAAGTGCCAGACTGACTTCCAAAGTTGTTGTACAAGTTTACATTCCCACCAGCAGTGCAGGAGAGTTCCCCTTTCTCCGCATCCTCTCCAGCATATGTCCTCACTTGAGTTTTTTATCTTAGCCATTCTGATAGGTGTAAGGTGAAATCTCAGGGTCCTTTCAATTTGCATTTCCCTGGTGACTAAGGGCATTGAGCATTTCTTTAAGTGTTTCTCTGTCATTTGATATTCCTCTGATGAGAATTCTCTGTTTAGCTCTGTACCCCATTTTTTAGTTGGATTACTTGGTTTGTTGGTGTTTAACTTTTTGAGTTCTTTATATATTCTGGATATTAGCCCTCTGTCAAATATAGGGTTGTTGAAGGTCCTTAGATCTTGTGCTCAGATGTAGCCCATGGCAGCTCAGTCTCCAAGTGGGTTCCCTACTAAGGGGAGCAGGGGCTGTCTTTGACATGAACTTGCTTGCTGGCTCTTTGATCACCTCATCCTGGTGGGTGCAGCCTTGCCAGGCCACAGAGGAAGGTGATATTCCGAGTCCTGATGAGACCTAATAGTCTAGTGTCAGATAGTAGTGGAAGAGGACCTCCCCTATCAGTGGACTAGGGGAGGGGCATAGGAAGAAAGAAGGAGGGAGAGTGGTTCTGGGAAGAGACAAGGAAGGGGGCTACAGCCAGGATACAAAGTGAATGAATTGTAATAAATAATAAATAAATAAAAATTTTAAAAATGAATGAATTCAATATTGCCTAGTATGAACATTCATATTTCAACTCAGCAATATCTGAACTTTATGTAAAAACATACTCTTCATATGTTCTTTGCCATTTAAACCATATTAACTTTTGGGAAAATATGCTGTTCTTAGATTACAGTATCCATATGTGTACTGAAGTCCTTTCATTTTGTTTCCTTAACAGGAAAAGAGAATTATAAAGGCTATCTCTCATTTTACAGTTAGAGATACTTGAAGGCAAATAAGATAGGTACTGAAATAAAGAGAGTCCTGTGTGGAGGAGTTAAGAGAAATGGGCTGACCTTGTCTTTTATAGCCCATTATTGTCCATAATGACTTAAACAGCCACTAAGGAATGGTGCTGACATTTATGGTACATGAATTCCCGTATGAGCTAAGTTAGAACTCTTCCGTTTGCATTAATACTTCTAATCAGAGGTTTCTGGAAACTGAACTTCCTCTGCCTTCCAGAACTTCCAAAATGTGTGACAGGAAGTTCAAATGCTCTCTTTCTAAAGCTGTTGTTGGGTTACAGTAGCATGCCATCTATTTTCTCCTTGGGCTGGCTAGTTTTGTGTCAAAGTGACACAAGCTAGAGTCATTTGAGAAGAGGGTATGTCTGGTAGAAAATGCCTCCAAGAAATCTGCTGGTGATGAAGACTGTGGGAACTTTCTTGACTGATGGTTAGTGTTACAGAGACAAAATAACTGTGGGCTGTGGCACCCCTGTGCTGGAGATCTGAAGGAGACCCTTCAATCCTGTCACTGAGTTAGTCACATTAAGTGACAAACTCCAACCTTCCGTGTTTTCTGAAAACAATTCAGCAAATGTGCAAAGCAAGAATGCACATTTTCTAGCACTGACTAGGTGCGAACTTTCCTGGCACTAAGATAAAAGAAAATTTAGCATTTATTAATTACAGAAGTAGAAATACTAATGCTAAAAATTGCAATTACACTGAAATTTTCCTTGGAGTTTCATGGTCAGAATGGAAAAGTAGGAAGACAATGCGGCTGTCATTGCCTCATTGCTTTTTTGCTCAATTCCTTATTTAGAAGTAAGTTGAAAAAGGTCATCAAAGATCCTCCTCTGCTAGACCAAGGAAGCCAACAGGAAATAAAAAATAAAACTAAAAAACATGGAAAGAAGGGATAGACCAGAGAGGGTTACTCAGTCAGATTTTGTTTCCTAAAAATAAGCACATAATGTAATTTTTAATATGAATTAGGAAAAAAAAATTGTATCTGACCCTCAAAACACTGACAACTAAATATTATTGATTTTCTTAACTTCTAAATAAATATGTGGGGAATTTACTTTTTTAAAATGATTGTGAGCAAGAGGGAAATATGTAGTCAAAATAATCTGCCTTGAAAATACTTTTTTATATTATTAGAAATATAGAAGTTAATTATCATGTGAACAGAAAAAGCCATAGCTTTGTGTAAAGGTATTTAGTGTTCTAAAGTTCTATCAAAATCAAGTTTTTCACCTGGGTATGGTAGTGCATGCCTTTAATGCCAGCACTCAGAACGTAATGGTAGATCTTTATGTGTTTGTGACGCCACCCTAGTTTATCTACACAGTGAGTTCCAAGACAGTCAGGGCTACATAAAGAGACCCTGTTGAGAGAAAGAGAAAAAGAGAGAGAGAGAAGAAAATTGTTCAGCCAAAAGGAGGTCCATATGGTAAATCTAAAGCAGTATTGAACATCTACAAAGCAAGAAACTCTGTTTAGGAGAAAATATAATGATCAATAAATCAGTAAAGACTAAGATAAACCACTACATATGTGGTTTATGTTTATATCGTTTCAAAGTCAGGAGCATGCATACATTCCTAGAAACTCAGTTATACAGTCAGTATATTAAAAAAAAAATAAGCTCTCAAATTATAACTGTTTTCTAACTTTATATACCAGTGATGCAGGAAATATTTTCCACTGTGTGTGAGGATTTAAGGAATGTTTATAGTTGAGAAAAAGATGTGAGACTGTGATCCTCAAAATATGTCTGGTGTCTTTGATCCTCCAGTACTCTAATCAGAATAGCCTTGCAAAGGGTATGGATTAAGTGCTATCGCTTCCGAAGATCAAAATGTCTTAGAAAAATCTTCAGTAAATTAGGCTCACTCAGAAATAATTGAATTGGTGCAGAATCAATGGTAAGATATTATTCTGAAGGATTTTAATTTAAAGACAAAATTCTGAATGACTCATACCACACAAGGGTCAGAACAATTTCCTTAAAATTAGCTCATTTTGTACATTCATAGCATCATTTACTCAATGACTGCTTAATTCTTTAAAGTTCTAATCTCTTAACACAACACACAGAATCCTTGTAAACTGAAACTGGTGTACATTACAGCCCCATTACCTACCAATCCCATCTCAACCCACAGGATCTCTCTCAATATTGCTATAACTCTTCCTGTTTCCTATGTCAGAAAGCACAGATTTGTTCTAAAGACATTGATGACTGTTACCCCCTCTGAAAGAGCTTTAACAAACCAAAGAAAAGTGAGTCTTTACTCCCCACTTCTCTGTACACCCACAGCTTTACACATCGATGCTCTGGTTATTGAAGTAGCTTTCACTTCTAATACTAACTTCAAGCATGCGCATGAGTTGCTTCTCAATTTTGTCCCATACCCTGTCTCTAGATTAGTACCTGGCAGGTGATTTTAGGAGCTCAGTATGTCTGTTAATAAATGAAGAACGATGATTTTTAACCAGATGCCTTCTATGTTTTCCTATAGTAAGTGAACATAAAATATCTCAAGGTAAGAATATACAGGATTAGGGCAGAGGCTTGGCAAGTAAAAGTGCTTGATATAATAGTGAAAAGACATCAGTGTGACTCCCAGAACCACATAAAGACCAAAGGCACAACATAGCACAATCCAGCATCTGTGATAACAGAATACCCATGGAGAGATGAGAGAGGGAGGCAGATGCGTCTTCGGAAGTTACTGGGCCGATAGGTCTGGAGTACACAGGGAAAAAAAAATGCCAAAGAGATCCTGCCTCAAAGCAGGTGAAAGCCAAGGACTGACACATGAAGGTGTCCTCTGATGCTACACAGACATGTACTCCAACATTCACATACATGAATGTTTACACATGTACACACAAAAGAGTAAGGGCTAGAAAGGTGACTCGGTGGCTAACAGTACTGACTGCTCTTACAGGGAGCTCGGATTTGATTGCCTGCACTCACGTGGTGGCTCACAACTGTCTGTAACTCCAGTTCCATAGGATTCGATGCTCTGTTCTGGCATCCTTGGTCACCAGATATTCACATGGTGCATACACATACATGGAGACTAACACCCATGCACATAGCATTAAAAACGGTTAAATGTACACATGTATTTCTGAAAATTCTCCTTTCCAGATTATTATCTAGGGTTGAGTTCTCTTTAAGCATATAGGTGATCTTTTCCAGAGACCTTTTTTGTGAACTCAAAATTCTAAATCAATTTTAAAAATTTGGAGGTTAGTTATCTCCTATTTCTCACCCATAGCACACACCCATGCTATCCCCTGGCTCCATTCCCAGTGTGATCTAGTTCAATACTAAGGAAACCAAACATGAGAAATGTTCAAAAGCTCTATGTCCTTTGGCTTATAGCTGTGTTTTCACAGTGAGAAACCTTTTGCCTAAATTTAAAAATTAAATAAATAGAAAGAAGAAGCCTGGTGAGAGAGCTCAGTGAATAAATGGAAGAAGCCTGGTGAGAGAGCTCGCTCAGTGATTAAGAACATGCCCTGGACCGAGGTTTCATTCCCAAGACACACATAGTGCTTACAACCGTCTGTTACACCTGTTTTAGAAAATCCACCTCCCTTTTCTGGCCTCAAGGGCAAAGGGTGTGTATCAAGTGCACTTATATATATGCAGGAAATCATTCATACTCATAAAATAAAAATAAACAAATATTTGGATAAAGGGAAAAGAAGAAAGGTTAGGATTTTTTCCCCAACTCCACACTCTACACATCCAGGAGCCCTTTAGACAGCTCTTTCTAAAAGCTTCTCCTTTCTCAGTTGTGCCTGGTCTGGCACTTTCAGCTAGAGTGGATATTACTCACAATTGGACAAAGTCTCACTTTGGTGTTACCATGGCATTGGTAACATCAGCTGTAGAATAACTTTGTGTCATGGGTTGTTACCTTGTGACTTGTAGGATATTAGCAACATCCTTAGCATCTGTACCCTAAATATAGATAGACTTTGTATAGCAATTTACAATTTATAAATTACTTTCACCTATTTAGTCTCACCTGAGCTCCAAAGCTCTGCAGATAGATATTATTAGAATCACTTTAACAAACAAGAAAAAATGAAACCCCAAATAACAATCTTATATTTCTACACTAAAATTTTACAGAGGAAGATGTACATAGTCCTTTAAAAATCAAGTCATAGTCTGATTCCCATTGTATTGCCTTTACTTTATAAGACTTTATTTTACTGAATGACTCCATGTTACTATTTTTGTTGATGCCATAATTTCTTCAGCAGGGCTAGTGGGTTGCGATGAAATACAAAAGTCATAGAGTTTTGTGGGCATTTTATTAAACAAGAATGATAGAGTCACTTATCTATTTTCTCTTTTGCTTCTCTGTAGAAGAATAATGTTACAGGCATGTTTTATTGACAATTGGAATCCACTTCAAAGATAATGTATTCTGAACCACTTCTACAAAAAAGCCCACCAGGATTACAATAGAAAAATGGAATAACTCCAGGCATGTACATGTATTTGATCATTTTGTGTTAAATCAAGAGAGAAGCTTAATGCATTTCAAAGTTGCAAAGACTGACTTTCCTTCACCCACCTTCAGCCTTCCTCTGTGATTGAGTAAAAAACACAAACCTGCTGGAATGTGCTCTTTCAGGAAAGGGGACACAAACCGCTACCGGACTTTAAGAAACAAATTATCATTAGCACGTGGATGCTGGGGTGGACTGTGGGTCTTTGTTTTTGTTTGTTTGTTTGTTCTTGAAAATGACAGCATCTCGGATTCATTATCTCCAAAAAAAAAAAAAAAAAAAAAAAGCATAAACGGAGAAACAAGCAGAATTCACACTTCTCTGTCACTGAATGGTCTTTTCTAAAAAAAAAAAAAAAACAATTAAACCTTTCTCTAATTGATAAACAGTACTCCAAAAATGGTTATTGTGGCTTTCTGTAATAACAAATCACAGCAACGGAAGTTAAAAGGGAGGAATTTTACTTGGTGTCAGCTCTATTTGCACCCTCTTGCCTTCAAGATGGCCCTGAAAATGTACACCATGAAGTTTGTTCGGTGACGTCATTTTCTTGTGCCATTCTAGGGAATAACACACACTGGTGTGTCCACTGTGCTGTCCACCTACAACGTCTAGCTGAGAACATACTGTTCAACTCAGCTGAAAAATTCCAACAAGGAAACCAAAGATGTAGAATGATAACTACTCTCGCTCAAGGTTAGCCACACTTACTACTCTCTCTGAGGGAAGTTCAGCCAGATCACATAAGCCAGCACCATAACTTTGTAGATACTTCAGCCTTGATAAGAAATAATAAAAATTTTTATCCTATAAAAGAGTAAAGTCACTAACCTCGTAACCGAACTCGGGGTCTACATCTCAATATAGATTAACGTTTTCTATATGAAAATAAACTTTTCATCATACAAGAAAAATATCTGAATATGTACCCATTTCCACTCTGCCATACAATGTAAAATTATTACTTTTTAAACACTTACAAAATGATACCATGTGGTTTATAGGGTAGGTCATTCAATTTTTGGAGTTTATGTACTAGACCTAAGGTAGACAAAAAGGTGGATCCCCAAAGATGCTTCTTTCATAATTCAGAGAACCTACATATATACCTCACCTGAGCAGAGAAGCATTACTGTTTTAAGTAGAAGGCCTGAAATATGGCTTAGCCATTTAGAACGCATATTGCTCTTGCTGAGGACCAGAGTTCAGTTCCCAGAATACACTGGACAGTTCACAACTGCCGGTAACTGTAGCTGCGGGGATCCTGTTTCCTCCTTTGTCCCTGAGAGCACCTGCCAATGAGCTTACCTCCTCCCCCTCACGCAGAAGTACAGAGTCAAAAATGAGATAAGCGTATTTAAAATTGTGAACAAAAAGAGTACAGAAAAGTTAAAATTCACAATCAACTAAATAATTTTTTTCATGACCCATGTGGACTCAATATAATTATAATGTCTCAAATACATAAAAGGGAGACAGTGACAGCACAATGAGGCTTAGAACAAAATAATGTGAAGACTAGTTAATGATGGCTCTGAATATGAACGCCAGCTGAGAGTCACGAAAGGCAGGCAGTTCTTAAGGGCTGAAAAATTCAAGAAAATAGTGTTTCTTTACCCACCATAAAGAAATACAACCTGGCCAACACAGTGATTTTAGCCATCTGAAATCCATCTCTAACTTTTAACAATTAAGAGTTGTATGAGAGAAGGATCTGGGGGTGCAAAAGAAAAAGGCAAAGCCTGTAGACACTGGGAAAGTGCTGGTTATAGGCACTAGCCAACCTCACACAGGAAGTGACTTGCTCTCCTGACTGTGCCCACATTTCCTTAAATTAGACTCAATATTGTCTGTAGAAAGGATACTAAAACAGTTTAGGGTTGGTTACAAAGCCTGCTTTTGTCAGCATCTTGAAAATGTTAATGTAAATGGATATAATTGAAAATTCCAATACAACGTGTAAAATATTAAGGCACATCATATTTGTTTTAAATAACTAATTCCATTGCTCTATTTTGATTCATTCGTCATTACACTACAGATATAAATGACCCAGATCACTGGACCTCATGTGGAAACAGCACAGTACAATGACATCTTATATGGCTAATTAGACTACAAAAACCGAAAAGTGAAAAAGAAAGAAAAAAGAGTAATAGTAAATGAAAGAGTGAACGAAGAAAGGAAATAAGAAGTACTTTTTATGCTGATTTATTTAAAATAACTATTGTTAGAGGCATTTTTGAATCAAGTCTATTCCCAATTCCAGCAAATAGTCACTAGTCATTTGAGATTATTAAGCCACTAATATGTATCACTATAATTCTACTCTTGAAATTATTAGCTACATTTAAATATATTAGCTCAAACCACTGCCCTGCAAGAATCAGAAAACAATTCTGCAAAGTGTCCTGAAAATAAGTGAGGCAAATTTCATGAAGAGTTACTGAAAACAGGGCCCCAGGAGATGGGAGAAGTTCACAGGATAAAAACACCAGGAATCTAAAGTGCCAAAATATTAAGGGGAAAGTTGCAACTGAGACAGACAGACACACCGGGATACTTCTGAACTGTGGCTCCTTCGCTCTCACTCCATGTTGCAGAGTGTTGTGCTTCCAGTGAAATCTCTGGAAATGAACCAGGCCATTTGTTACATAAGGAGCTTCCTTTGGAGATGTCCACTCTCCACTTTTATCCTGCAGCCGGACAAGGACCATTTTAAAATGTTATTCTTCCTTTTACTCCTTTTTAATAATTTTTAGAAGTGATTGTAATGTAATCTTGTGTGTTTGGTATTGACTAAGCCAGGGCTATTGACCTGCATTATTTCCTGGAAGAGAGGGTTTTCTGGATGTTTAATTACCCTAGCACTATTATTTTTGTCATATATTTATGTATATATTATATACCCACTATATATGTATATATAAGGTATGCATGTGCATACGTATTCCTATAGATATATAATAAACACACGTATTTATATATACGTGTATATATATATATTTATATATACATATATATATATATATATACAACATAACATTTACACACATGTATTTGCTGAACTGAGAAAGTTGATAATGACATCAGTAGTATACAAAAAATGTCTAATTCAGCTGGACACAAATCCTGGAGTCTATTGTCAATTATAATTTAATAGAATGGTAGAAAAGTCAACCAGAGTTGGCTTCTGGCCTCCAAGTACTTCCCTGTGCATTCGGCATGTCTTCTCTGAGTTCCTTCATGAAAGTCTCACACCGAGGCTCTCTGCTTTTCTAGCACCCTCTGTGAAATATAACTTAGAGAGGCAGTAACTTAAAAGCTGTCATCAGCCTGCCACTTAAGCGGGATTATCTAAAAGCCAGTTGATAACAAGCAACAGTGTTAATAGAGCACGTGACAGGTGCTCAACTCCAAAAAGAAAGTAAAAAATGAAAGGCGGCTAAAAATAAGTTGTTTAAAAAGTGAGCCTTACGATTTTTCTTCAGGCCTCCCAAGTCTACAGCACTTTCTACAATCATTACACTTTTTTAAAAAATGCAAGGTGTAAAAATGGAAGATTACATGGCTATTTTTAGGAAAAATAATACGTGTCAGACAGAGATGTGTATTCCTCAAAGAGGTTGGCCAGGAAAGGGGCACGCATGCCAGTAAAGCTGCCCTCATTACACACATCTGCTTAAGTCCTCCACGGGAAATCATGTCAAAGCATAGCCTGATTTACTTTCAGTCTCTTCGGTGACTGATAATAGTTCTCATCTGAAGGTGTTTTGACATCTGAAAATAACCAGAAGTCAACTGTGAAGAATTTAGAGTGAAGAATTACAATGAAAAAAAACAAAAAGTTCTCTTTTGGATCAAAGTCACAGACTAAGTGAAATAGAGTGAAGCTGTTACTCACGCACTGCACCTAAATATTAACGGCCAAGGAGGAAAGCCACTAGACATCTATAAGAACAAACATGTTGAGTTGTAAAGGAGGCTGTGCACAAAACATTTTAAGTCAGTTTAAATGAGGATGGTCGATGCTCCAAGGCCAGAACTGCAGTATTGATGCAAGTCAACAAAAAAGGAAGAAACCAAAGTTATAATACCATTTTTCTTGTCTAGCATCCGCCTTGCTAGGAGTTGTCAAGTCTTCCCCCAGGGTTTGTATGGCGCCCATTACAGTCTCATTCATACCACATTATCATTTCTATGTACGATATATAAGGCAGTCAACCCTATCAAACTATTGGTTTCTGCACTAGAGTCTTGGTGTAAGAGGACACCACCAAGAATGAGAAATCAAACAAAAGGAGAGAACAACCTTTATTTAGACATTACATTTTGGTACTATCATTAGAATCTAATTTAAGGTTATTTAGAATTATAAAAGTTGCCAGGGGCACAATTTAGTTAAACTGAGCTCTGCCCATATTTCACTGACTTTTAGCTATATGATCAAGAAGTGTTGGGAATTTTCTGGTAAAAATAAAAATCTGTGTTCACTAATCTATATTGCTTCAATGTCGCGTGGATGCTGACGTTGAAAGACAGCAATGTTTAAAATGTTCTTATCTCTTGGCTGCTGCATCCTGACCTCTGACTCCCTTTGAGCTGTGAGAAAACAGATGGCGTGGTGCCAGAAGGAAGACAGCGGTAGTGCAAAGTGGACCGGCTGCCGCTGCGGGAAGAAAAAAAGGGCGTCTTAGATGATGCGGTGCTGCAGGGCGGGCAGGGAAGCAAAGGGAACCCAGCTCCCCACAGCCCAGTGTCTGGCAGCAACCGTGGGGAACCAGGCTTCGAACTTGCCGACCCCATCATTCTAGCCCCTTTCCTCCACAGCTTGAAGCCAAGGGAGACTTGCTGTAAGTTTTTCTTAAAGCAGCTTCCAAAAATTTCCAGTACCCCCCCAAATACTCATGCTCATCAAATGGACCCTTGCTTTTAATTAAGCTTGCAAATTTAAGTGCTTATTATTTAAAAGCAAAATAGTCTGAACTTGCAAATTTGGGTGTACTTGCTCATAGCTGTGATGATGGCGTTTGTGGTGATGTGCGTGTTTGTGTGTAAGAGAGAATTGGGCGAATAGAGTGGAGTGAGAAGGGCTGGCAGGGTGAAGGAGCGCAGAATGGCAAGTTTTATTCTCTAGCTTTTTCCTCAGGGCTGAATTTTTTTCTCCCAGACCTTTTCAACTATAAGTTTAGGAAAAAATGTAGGCAATCATGAAAGTACAGAAAGATACAGCTTCCTATCTCTATTCCCTCAGTACTTGTATTTCTCACTACCTTTTGCCTTTGATGAAAAAATTCCTCCTTTACCCATTTTTTTTCAATTATTCAATAAAAAGACCCAACAAAAATGGGCTTAAGTGATGAAAAAGAAATAAGCCAAACATTTTTTGGGCCCTTGAGCAAAATCCTTGATTTTTTTTTTTTTTTCGTTTTTGTAAATTGAGACTTTGCACACTAGTTCTGAAGCATATTTTTTCTTTCTTCAATAAGACATTTCAGCAATTTCTCTGAGTGATAAAATAATGTGTCTTCAAATCTCCTCCACAGTTGAGTGCCAGGAATTGAAGGTGACAACTCTGCTATTTTTGGTAACAAAATATTCTTTTTTATAAATCTAATTTTTCTAGGAAATACTTGGACTTGAAATCATGACTTCATCTTGAATTTCCATTTATCTTTATCAGAAATCTTTAATATAATATGTAATAGGAATCCTTTTCATTAGTACCCACAGTTTTTACAGTTGGACTCATACAGTTTCTCCTATCTTGCTAAAACTGTTCAGTGATGAACAAGATAGACTTTTCAATGATGAACAAAGGGAAAAAGAATACAGAACAGCTAAGTAACTTGTTCAGCATCAGAGATAAAAACTAAAATGAATCTCAGAAGCCCTGTATGTGCCTCCCGGTTAGGCCTGGGCTCACTAAAACAAAGGCATACTGCAAGATGAATTAAACAGTTAGAAATTTCTGAATTTCAATATCTTCTCTGTGCGAGGCAGTATGTGGCAAATAATTTTCTTCTGACACTAAACAGCATCAAAACTAACTTCCCAGTTCATGAATCAGCACGTTCCGTCCTTATGAACCAAAGGAAATTTATAAAGCACCATGCCATCAAATCTTAACACAAGGTAAGTGCCAGGATCCACATGCCATAATAGCTAAAGACAAGAACTCCTTCTGGGTTCCTTTTATTAAGCGTCACATAAATCATTCTGATTTTCTCTGTGTGGTGTCTATCTGCCTAAACTGTAGAACAGAGCACTTCTTTTTTTTATTATTTATTACAACTATTTATTTAGTGAGTGTATATGTGCTTGCACACACATGAGCACACATGCCATAATATTTATGGTTGTCAGAAGACATCGTAAGCAAACAATGAAAGTGATCAAAGGCTAAATAGCAGTGGCATGCTTGCTTGCCACCAGGCAACAATCCCTGCCTTGTGCTTTGGTGACAATTGTTCTTACAAGAGAACCATCAAAGAACTTAAACGTTAGTAGCTAAGACTTGTCAAGAACCCGTAAGCATATGCATTCATTTCCTGCTCACTATGTAAAATGAGTGTGATCCTACCTATTACTAGGTGTTGACAAATATTACCACAAAAAAAAAAAACAATCAGCAAAAACCCCCACATCAACACATATCCAAGAAGCACCTTGGAAGTTGATGCACAGAGAAGAAATGATGAATTTCACCAAGAATACACAAGTTAATCATGGAGCGCACACTAGGACTTCAACTTTTTCTATTCTTTTATTCTCATCAAGTATATCTATTTCTTATGAATTCATAACTAATTGTCCTCTTCTAGAGAACAAATTCAAACATGCTTTCCCACTCAAATAAAATGGATCCAGACCCTACTTTGTTTACGTTCTACTGGTAGTGATTACATAATGAATTTATGATGTCTCCACTTAGTTCTCCGATTTCAAACTGTGATGCAGTTCTGGTGCTGAGTGCCTTGACGTTCTCTGTGGCTGAAGAGCAGCCATAGGAGAAGGAAAATGAGCTGGTGTGTGTGTGCCATGAGAATTCAAGTGGCCCCCTTCCAGTTTGTTGTGCTTCCCTTGTTTTAGTAGAAAATAGCAGCAGTGGCGCAAGTGTTTTAACATCTATGGTGCTTTAAATAAGAAGGGCCGTCGTGTGGCCATATGTTTGCACACTTGCTCTAGAACCCTAGAACCGTTTGAAAGGATGAAGAGGTGTCGCTTGGTTACAGTAGGTTTGGCCTTGTTAGAATAGGTGGGTCACTGAGACTGCGCTTTGGGGTTTCAAAAGTCTACTGTAGCCTCAGTCTTGCTCTCCTTCTGCCTCCTGCTGTGGATCAGGATGTGACCTCTCAGCTACAGTCCAGCACCATGCCTGTCTGACCACCACCATGGGCTCACCAGGAAGGTTATGGCTGATGCTCTGAAGCTGTAAGCAGGCCCCCAATTAAATGCTTTATTCTAAACGTTTCCTTGGTCATAATGTATCTTCACAACAATAGAGTAACAATGACACCATCTACTAAGGAGAAGAAAATTAAGTGAGGAAAAATAGCCTCTGAATCTTGGTTTATTGATTTCAATGCTTAAAGTTGTAAACTGGAGGCTTCAGACCTAGATAATGGTTAAAAGGGCTTGCTGCTCTTGCAGAGGATTTAGATTTAGTGTCCAGAAACTAAATAGAGGCTCACAACCCTCTATTACTTTTTTAGATGAGAAATTTTTATTTAATGTATGTGTTTTAATGTATTTATTCACTATATAATATATTAAATGAATATATCCACATTCATTTGAATACACATATTCAAATGTATTTTAAATTTATTACAGTTTATTCACTTTGTATCCCAGCTGTAGCTCCATCCCCCATCTCCTCCAGTCCCACCTTCCCTCCTTCTTCCACCCCTATGTCCCTCCCTTAGTGTACTGATAGAGGAGGTCCTCCTCCCCTACTATCTGACTCGAGCCTATCCGGTCTCATAATGACTGTCTGGATCCTCTTTCTCTTTCTCAGGCCACCTCACTAGAGGTAGGTGGTTAAAAAGAAGGTTTGATGTTTGAATACACACGGTGTTAAAAAATCTTATAAACACACACACATACACACACAATAAATTATATTTTAACTACATCTTTCTCACAGTGCAAAGATAAATTCAGAGTAAGTAGAGACAGTGTACAAGAGAGTCCATTGATATTACATATGGATATTTTAGAAAAGATTCTCTGTTCAAAAGAAAATATCCAATAATGGAAAGTATCATTGACATTTTTTTTAACAAACTAGCCATGCCAAAACTTAGAACATTATTTTCTTTTAAAGAAATCACTAAGATATAGTCTTAAGTGCTGTTGATTTGCATTTTAGCTGTTTTATACAAATTGATATAAATTTTAAATTTAGAAAACTGATGAATTTTTAAACTATAAAAAGGATAAGCACTAGCAACTCTTACTTGTAGATTCAGTTAGTCATAGTCAAATACAGTTAGATAATACGACATAGAAAATTCCCAAAATAAAGTTTGTAGTTTTAAATGAATTTCATTACAGTATATTTTTATAATTCTTTTATATCACCATTAGTAACCATATGTAATTAAAAATTATATTTTGTTATAGTAACTAAGTATGTTAATCACTTGTGTAGCATTGTGACAAAGATTTGTTTGGACTTCTAAATTCTGAGGTCTTACTAGATGGTCACATGGTTCCATTGTCTATGGCGCTGTCTAGTGAGGCAGAATATTGTGACAGAGTATATGGTATGATACCGAACACCTCACCTCATCCATGATGAGAGGCAATTACAAGAGGGAGAAAGATGCTAGAAACCAAGTAGTTGCCCCTCGTCACCCCAGTCCACTCGCTGCATAGGTCTTGACAAGCTATCTCCCAATTTGGCCATCAAATTATGCATCCTATCCAACAGTGGAATTACCCTTTTCTAAATTTAGACTCTTAATGATCAATTAATTCACTTGTGCACACGGCTTCAGGTCTACACCTTTGATAGACTGTTTTTTCGATAGAGGAGAGAATATTCAGACCATATCAGCATGTGCGGGACAAGACATTAATGTACACACAGTACGGGAGAGGAAGCCACTGGGGGGTTTGAACACACCCCTGCAGATCCATAAGCTCTATTTTCATGACATGTTTAATAATCAGCACTTACTTGAAGGAACACAAGAATAAACTCTTACAAATCTTTTGTAAGTAATTCACTTTCCTTTTACTTTCTTTCACATATGCTTTTGAAAACGCAGGAGGAAAAAATATACATTTTTTTATTTTTATAAAGTGCTGACTAACAAAATTTTGTCAATTTTTGTATTCTTCATTAAAAGGCATTTCTTGTCTTGTATCAAATGGCAATTCGCAGAAGATTAATGAATTTGTTTCTTCTACTTGCATAATGATATGCAGAACATGTTGTGAATACAGAATGATTTGGAGAATATTAAAATAACAAAAGTATGTGATGGGGTATTTCTGAGAAATTTAAGAGTGACTTGAAGGAAAAGAAAAAGAGAATACATCCATGTCTAATGCACAAGTTCCATCTTCTAATTTGCACTTTGATTGAGGTTTAAGGTGGTACTATTTTTTTAAGTGGACTGGCTGACCTAATTTCAAGAACATAATAAAAGGTATCAAAATTGCAAGGTTAGAATATCACTGAAGCCTTGCCGAGAAGGGATTGAATCCAATTTCATTCTCACAGAACTGGTTGTCTGTAATGCAGAGCTGTTTTCTGTACTTCACAGTAGTTGGGAATGTGGCCTTTGCAGCTAAATTGTCTGTACTTGAACTGCAGCTCTGCACTTTGCAAATTATGTGACTGAGTAAGCCAGTACCTCTACTACTCACCGCTCCCCATGCCTTCAATATAAAGATGACTATCAATGAGACTTGGGAGCTGCTGTTTCCACCTGATGATTTCATACATGCGAGATATGTTGCCCAATGCTCAGAACAGAATATGCAATCTAAACTTAGCTGATTTATATAGTGATTGATAGAGTGTTCCAACGATGCTCTGGAGGAATAATTTTTTTCTGTTTCTGTAATTTTTGTTTACCCAGTGGCTAGAATGCTACCCAGAACATTAAAACATAAATGCATGACATTAGTTATTAATTTTTTTCTTTCTGAAATGTTAACTATATTACCTTTGTGGCTGTATAGGTGTTGTATGCTTGAATTCATAGATGTAAATATACATTGCATACACATATACATGTATTTCATGCTACAAACAAAACATTAAAGGAAAAGCCAATAAAATTAGGGGAGTAAATTTCATTGTTTCTGACCGCTTGATGTATTGGTTTGGAAGAAACAGACATTGCCATGGTTCATTCCTGACACAAGAAATGGTACCTTTGGAACTGATCTTGGTCCCTGTGATCAACAGTTGAACATACTGAAAAGCACTTTTAAATGCAACTTTGCACACATATTTCCGTTCATGCACTGTTTGTGGCCACTTTGCTGAATAGAGGAATATTAAATTTTCCATTGTTAAATGTTGAGGGTCAAATGTAAAACCAGCCTTAGAGGCTCAGAAAGTACTTCTTCGGAAAAGTATACTCAGCTGTTTTGTTTTCTTGCCGAGGAATGCTGACAGAAGGAGATATAACTCCTGCTCTTCATTAGAATTTTAATGATTAAGAACTAGGTGTTTACTTCTAAGCATCAATATTGCTATTAAAGTAATTTACATTTGTGCATTGTTTTGCTTAGACACTCCCTTCATTAATTAGTATACCTACATACACTTACTTGTTAGCAAAACTAAAATGTTACCTAAATCATTTCTTCATGAACTAGAAACTGCTGAAATATTCAATGATATGCATGAAATGTTCAATGTAGGGAAACAAAAAAATGTACTTAAAAATGTATGTGCATGCACACATATTATGGATTCATATATTTTTCACAAACATAAAGCAAGTATACGCATCTTTCATAACTGCAAAGAGTATTTGAAGTTCAACTTGACAGGAAAAGTGGAAAGTGTGTGTTCCCCTATATATAAAGACTGTACAGAACGAGGGAAAAACATGTGAAACCTGATGGTCCAGCTTGGTGTGTTCTAGTGCAGACCAGGAAGAGATGTTGCTATGGACAGAACTGTGTATTCTCAAATTTGTCTTTTGCTGTCATGATCCCTGGCATGTCTGTACTTCCAGACAGGGCTTTAAGGTGAAATGGGGTCTGAAAGTTATAGTCTTCGTCTGATAAAGGCTAGTGATTTTCTCGGAGGGCTTACAGAGCTGTCTGTCTGCGCATGCACAGAAGGAAGGCCGTGTGAGGACATAACAAGAAAGCAGCTACCTGCAGGCCAAGTGAGAGGCTTCTCCGGAAACCAGATTGCCCAGCACCTTGATCTAAGCTTTCAAAGAGAGAGAGACAGAAAGTAACTTCTCATGCTAAAGGTGCCTAGATTGTGGTATTTTGTTATAGCAGCCTGGCAAGACTTGTAGGGATTATTATTAAGCCTGTTGAGAGGCCTGGGGAGATAGTTCAGTCAGGAAATACATGTGCTGAAAATATGAGGACCTGAATTCAATTTCCGGAACCAAAATAAGAAAAATAATGTCATTGTAGGGACAGGTTTGTAATTCCATCACTAGTGATTCAGAGACAAGCAGATAGGTCTCTTGGCACTCTTGTCCAACAACAGAAAAAGGGGTGAGGGGAGACTGTTCCTGTGGAAAGATGTGGGAGGTTGTTCTCTACCTTCCGTATGCATACTCACACAGTTGCATATATACAGGCCTGTACATGTGTGCACACAGATCCGTACACACAGGCACAGCGGCCACTGTTGGGAATACATAGCAGGGTTGTGGGGTAGAAAAGAAGCTTCTTTGCAAACTGAAGTTTGCCAGCACTGCCCTAACAACACAGGCCTTCAGATATGGAGAGAGCTGGACTCTGGGGATGGCCTCTGAAGGGTTCTAAGAGAAGGTGGTGGGTGGGAGAGGATGCGGCTTGCTCCCTTGCTCATGTGTGGCAGGCAGAGACCTAACTCAGAGCACCCAGCAAGGTGCTTAGTACTCATTAGTTCAGTACGTACCAGCTGTTAATTTTAGATGCTGGACATGAAAGTGAAAGAAAAGTTCCCAGCAAGACTGCAGTCAAGAAGAGAGGACAGATTTTGAGAAAGGATGAAATTAAGACAGTGTCACAAGCATATAATCAAACTAGCCCAAGACTCCTCCTATTACAGCCATCACACCTCCTTCTTTACCAGAGATGGACAGCCTTGACATCTTTCTGACAACAGCGTGTACCTACTTACATGTGTAAGGGCACATCCAGCTGTCTGTCAACGGAGTCAATTAGAAAGGAAAATGGGAACAAACAGAGGTTCAAGTTGACATTCTGTAATCAGTTTGTAAGTGTAACGAAAGCCTCCCCACCCCCAACAAAGTGCCAAGTTACCTTCAGAAGGGACCGGAAGAGCTCCGGAGAAACTAGAAATAGTGCCTTCCTTCATGGAGGTGCATAGGAATGTCCCAAATGCTCCCTGTCGCCCCCGTATACCCCTCTGTGTAATCAGAACAGGAGTTAGCAATGACAGAAGCGTTTCTGTGGCTATGTCAGTGAGGGACAACTAGAGGGTAGACTTTCACATGGCCTCAACCAGTTCAAATTTCATGTTCCAGAGACTATGAGTGAACTCGTATTCAGAGGTTCTAACCTAGAATTTTGTAGGCAAGCTTTTCATTTTCAATCAGAACTGAGAAAAAAGTTAAGCATGACTTCGGAGTTAGTGGCTTTTCTAGAGACAGGAACCCATGATAAAGGACACATGTGGCTAGCAGGCAAAAGATGCTGACAAAAGGCAAAAAGGCAAACTCAATAAATAAGATAGACAGACCGATAGGAAGATAGGTAAAGTTTTTAGGCTTCACAAGTGACATGCTAGAATCAAGTTTCTATGAATGAAAAACAGATCCTAATTTATATCTGTAATTATAAAAAGCCACAATGTTTATATTCAGTCAACACAGGCTTGCCAGAATCACAGAATCACCACAGTACTCTTTATTAAAAGTATGTACTTCCTCTTATTTTTCTTATTTTACTAAAATACTGCAACTTTTCTGTCTCTCGAATCTTGAAGTATTTAGACCACTCCACCGAAGTGGAGGCAGCTGGAGTTCCGTGTATTCAGCCTGCTCCAAACAACCCACAGACCTTTGTCAAAAGAACTAATTCCCTTTGAAGTTTCTTCCAACTGCAAAAAACTGCTATTGTCATCCTTTAATCCCAGCTTCCCCAGGTTAAAACGAGGATAAGAAACAACGGCATGATTGCAAAGTCTCAATAAGTGGCAACTGTTATACTGTGGTAGCAGACTAATAATGGGAGGGAAAATGGGGGAGCATTTGCAGGAAGCTCTTTTGTTTTTCTTTTCTACCCCTCCCCATTGTCCTTCTCTTTCTCCCTCAAAGTAGGTAGCAGAAAATAAATTGAATAGAATAGCTAAACTGGATGCTGTAGAGAGAGAAAAAGGAAATGTCATTGAGTGGTATCCCTCTGCCAAAACTCAAAGCCTAGATCAGAACCTCCTTCTGATAAAACCTGAACACACACACACGCACACAAACACACACACACACACACACACACACACACACACTCCCCAGAGGGACTCTAGTTAAAGCTGCAGACACTGGGTGCTTTAACTGAGTTGCACCCTGAGAGGCTCCAGAAGCCTACCACTCTTCCCTGAGGCCCTAATCATAATTTCCATTTCTTAAGGACTATTGATCTTTGGGACGTGCTGACCTAGTTATCTGCTTAAAGCAATTTACACCCAGGTGTGCTAAAAGCCCAACCAAACTCCAGCAGAGGTCATTTACATTTTAAAAAGGGAACTCTTCAGGGCATTCCAAAATCCAAAGGGGAGATTTGGAATTGCACAAAGTTTTCTGCTTTCATCACACCACTGAGCTCCTTCAACTCCTGCTGTATTGCCATTTCTAGACCTCTTTTCTCTGTAGATTCATTACACCCTCATTTCTCTTCCCCGATATGCCAGCACTTTACCTTTAAAAACGACTGCATGCTACGAAGTTGGGTGAGGACTGAAACTTGTCTGTTTGAGAAAGTTGTGAGTCTGAGTTGGCACAGAAAATGAATAATATCCGCAGAAATATACAAATTGACAGATACAGAAATCTATCCATGTCTGTGTGGGGAAGTACATATATCTATTTTTGCTCCAGATAAGGAGTACCAGAAAAATACTGCCAACCCTTATGCATGGTTCTTTGAGCCCTCTTCCTCTTCTTGATTGCTTTCTATTGCTGTGATTAAGTGACATAACAAGATGATCAATCCTCACTTAGAAAGACAAACTGGATGGACATTGGAAGAAGGAGAAAACAGAAAACAGGACAGGAGCCTGCCACAGATAACCTCTGAAAGACTCTACCCAGAAGTGTATCAAAGCAGATGCTGAGACTCATAACCAAACTTTGGTCAGAGTGCAGAGAATCTTATGAAAGAAGGGGAAGAGAGTAAAACCTGGAGAGAACAGGAGCTTCACAAGAAGAGCAACAGAACCAAAAAATCTGGACACAGGGGTCTTTTCTGAGACTGATACTCTAACCAAGGACCATGCATGGACCTCCCCTATCAGTGGACTTGGAGAGGAACATGGGAGGAAATGAGGGAGGGAGGGTAGGATTGGGAAGGAATGAGAGAGGGGGCTACAGCTAGGATACAAAGTGAATAAACTGTAAGTAATATAAAAAATAAAAATTTAATTAAAAAAAGGAGGTAGGTCATTTAGGATCTTGCAAGCAGGGGTACATAAATAGTCCACATGATATTTTATAACTGCTTTCTCATGTATCTTACCAAATATGTGATTTTGCATTATTTTTCTGTGTTATTTACTATGTTGAGGTTACTATTCCTGAAAAAGTATGAGCTGTATATAGTGTAGTCTTGAAGAGGAAGAGAATCAAGGGGTCATGAAAAATAAAAGTCTCTAAAAGAACAACAGCAAAAACAAAACAAACAAACTAACAAACAAACAAACAACTTGGGGAAGGAAAGAAAGAGTTCATTCTACTTCAGCTTAAAGTCAGTCCAGCATAAAGTGAAGCCAAGGCATGAACTCTAGGCAGGAACTGAAACAGAGATCTTGGAGGAATGATGTTTACTACTTTTCCTTCCAAGGCTAGTTCAACTTGCTTTTTCATACACCAGTGGCCCCTGTTGGTCCTATCCACAGTGGGCTGAGCTGCCCACTATCCAGTCTCCACCAGCCATTAATAAAGACAAGGTCCCCAGAGGCTTGCTTACAGGCAAATATGAAAGAAGCATTTTCTCAGTATTAGATTGTGTCTTTCCAGATGACTCTAAGTTGGGTTCAGTTCCAAAAAAAAGAAAAAAGAAAAGAAAAAGAAAAAAATAAAGAAAAGAAAAATAAATTAGCCAACCCATCAACCCATCTCTCAAAATGTGTCAGAAAAAAAAAAAAAAATCTGTTTTCTGCTACAGAAAACCACCACTTTAATTGCTCATCTTAAACATTTGTATTGGCTCATCTTACTAATGTGTGTGGGGTTTACAACACAACCAAGAGTGAAGGCAAGGAAAGCAGAATTGTTCATTTGATCCTGAAGCCAGGGTCATAAAACCCAGGGCCCAGAGGATAGGAAGACAGATACCACCACCAGCACTCCCAGCTGCCAACCAGCACAGTAGGGGGCCTGTGTCTCAGAGAACCCCATCCCTCTGGAAACAAGGATAGGCCAGCACTCAGAACATCTTAGAAGGTGATATTAAAGTTGTCCTATAATATTCCAGAGAACGTGTGGATGGATTTGAAGGCTAACTGCACAAAGCCTGAGTACTCTGTTCAACAAACATATACATGAGTTTATACACACACACACACACACACATATATATATATATATATATATATATATATATATATGTCTCCTTTAAGTTAGGACTGCTCCCTGGCACTAGGAAAAAGTGTCATTGTAGAGAAAAACAGAGGTAGGGATAATTTATCTAAACACAATGAATCCCTGCCTAAAGTGTAGCATGCTTGCATTCTTCTCTATGGAAAGTAATGGCCTTGATTTAGTTCTCATTTTATCTCCATGGCAGGCCTTGCACTAGGTTACACAGACAACACAGATTTCAAAAATAGCACACATGAAAGAGAAGTTTAATACAAAATTGTAGATTTTTGCAAAGTGTTGTTTCCTGAAAGACAGGCAGATGGGGGAACTCACTTTGTCAGGACTGCAGAAGGGTCTTGGGGCCACTTTCAGACATACATTAAAAAATATAGTCAGAGGTAAAATTAATGTTTGAAGGTTTGATTTTATATATTGTGTTGATAACATGCAATCCTACATTAAATATGACACTGAATACTGAGATCTTCAAGTCTAAAACTAAAAACTTTTAATCCGTGACAGTGATTTTTGAACAACATGTTCAGAATGCTAGGATTGCAGAAATATACCTTCTCATAAAATAAAACATGAAAACTTCTCCCCCTTGTTTTCTGGACTTTAGAATTCTGCCTGTCTGGGGCAAGACTTTAGCTCTAAAGTCTAAAAATAAACTTTATCTAAAAACAAAATTTTTGACAATTATGATGGCATGGGCCCCTAATCCTAGCAACCCAGGGAGCAAGCAGTTAATTCAATGCTTGCCCAGGCTACACAGCGAAACCTTGTTTCAATGAAACTAATAACCAACCAAGCAAACAACAACAACAAAAAGCAAACAAATAAACATGAATTTTGAGATTTCACACAGATGGTTCAGTATCTTGAGTCCAGACAGGATATTTTTGTCATCAATTTTGTAAAGTTCTTCAGCTCAGTTCCATGAAAAGGTTGCTGGTTGCTTCATTAGCTTCATCTGAGAAATAATGAAGGTGCTTTTTTTTTTTAAGTTTTTTACAGTTCTTTCTGAAGTACAAATGAGCAAACAGGTATCTACTGTTTTGAAAAATAAAAGGCATGATGGAAATATAAACTCTCATCTTTACTGTGTCCTGCAATCTTTATACTAATTTCATGAAGTTAGGGGCTTATTATGCTCCATACTCTGGGCTGGTAGTAATATTACATACATTAACAAAAAATAGCTTTTTGAAACGAACACATTAAATAAATCCGGTGCTGGCATAACTACAATCCTCCTTGAATTTTGTAAAAGAGAATTAATTATGTCTTTTAATTTGAAATAAAGTATCAAACACTAAGATATACAGAATAATGGGTGGTCAGTTTATCTCCAACAGTGTATGGACATCTATTTAACTGTAAGTTCTAGTAATTACAACAAAGTCTAAAAAAGTGTCCCAAAGTTGATAATATTTGGGACCAGGAAGTTTGAGTCACACACAAATGTTGAAGACTAAACAGACAAAACCAGCAAAAATTCAAGGAATGGGTGCGCCTTGTCATTAAATGTTGCAGCAGGAAGCATATGGTTGGGCATTCCCATTTAGATGAACAGAACCTAAAAATATGTAGAACGATGGTGAGTTTTTACTTTGGTTTTATTAAATATTTTTGATGATATCAAGAAACAGCTGTTAATGCCCACTTAACAGTGCATAGCATGATAAAGTGTGACTCTTTAACTTTTTCTCACTCTAAGACACAGTCTTTATCCAGGATCCAAAACCGAGAATAGTCATGTGGATACAGCTACAACTAAAGCATAGAGAACATTGGGTATTGAACTCAGTGCCTGCATTTGCTAGCCTTAGTACTATGTCATAACTTTCTGTTTTGTGGTAAAAATTAGACATATCAAACCATTTCTCAAGAGTATGCCAGAGACTGGGTTTACCATGCTGGCTTAGAGGGGTCTTCTTTGTAAGAGGTTTCAGAAATGCCACCCGAAGGCACCCACTACACAATCTACTCGTTCCAACTCCTAGACTTTGTTCTATCAGTTGATTGTTCATGAGTTGATGCGGTTTATTACAAAATCCACAGTTTTAGTCTATTGGAATGAGTATTCTCTTTGTGATGAAGAAACGGGCATTTGAAAGAAGCAGAATGGAGACTGAGCCCCTCCAGACACTTACCCAGGGCTTTGTCTTCAAAACAAAATAAGAGGCAAAGGATAATTACGATTTTTTTATTCAGGAATTTCACTGTTGTCTCAACCATACTTCAGAAAATGGGCCCTTTTGCAAGATCAAATAAACAATTAATGACATAGAAACCCTTAGGTGAACATTAATGATTTCTGTGAGCTACAGCAGTTCCCACCACTTTAGGCTTCCATGTTGTTCTAATATTCGTTGTAATTTGTTAAGAAGCTATTATTCTGACAATTATTTACACAAACACACACACACACAAGATGAAATAGAAGGAAACAAAACAAAACAAAACCTTGGGAATGTGGAACTCTTATCCAGTACTTGGGAGCTTGAAGATAGTCGTAATAAGGCAGGGTAAAGGGTGCAATAAATACAGTGTAGACAAATCAGATTATGCACAGCAATAAACATACAGCATGACAGACAGATGCACAGATGCACAAGCACGAGGAGGTGGAAGGGTTGTCCAGCGGATGACAGCTTACCATCACTCCTACAACTAAAACTACCATTAAAGGCCTCAACGGAGCAACGTCCTTGAATCCTGGGACTATGAGTTTATAGTCCATGTCATCAGACTTAAGAGCCTGTCCACGAATACAGCCCCCGAGACAGGAGGGTCCGTATCCCTTCCGGATTTGCCTGCAGTGGATTTGGTAAATCTAACTTTAACATTTTTTTTAATTCTTAATAAATTCAACATCAACAATAAAAAAATACTCATAAAAATTCTATAGGTTCTTTCATTGCTTATTTCAAGATCAAGGAAAACTTAACTCATTGCAGTGCCTGTGACACACACAGAAAGTCACAGACTATATGTTTTCTTAAAAGTACTTGAAGTCTTTGATATTTACGTGTGGATAAAAACACAAACACAGTGACATTCAAAATTGCAACACAGATTGGGCAAGAGCCTGTTCTTTCTCAGAACTGTCTTCCTAGCTGGAAGAAGCTGTGATTATGTGACACCGGAAACACTGGTCTGTTTAGGGTTTCATTTGGAAAGAGCATTTAGTGTACTGTAGACAAAGGTGTAAGAAATTGTATTTCTTTTTATTCACACAAAGCCAAAGGCTTAGAGTTATTTTGGGTGAAATATGTTTGTTTTGTTTTTGTTTTTGTTTTTTTCTTACTAATGATTTTTCTATCAGATGTTAGCCGTTGCTAACCACCTCCTTAAATACAGAATGGTAGACATCTGTGAGTAATACATGGCTGTATTAATACTGCCTGTTTGGAACTGAACTTGCTTTTAAACTATTCATTTTCCTTAAATAGGGAAGAAAGATCCTGAAAATAAAATGCACAACAAGTGGAACAAACAGTGATTGGCTGATACCCCACGGCCAAGGGCAGGCTCCAGCAGGTGTCGAAGTAGCAAGGTGATCACAGAGTATGGTGCAAAATGGAGCATCATAATAGAGTGGAATTCAGCCAAACACCGTAATGTATGGATGTAGACGCATCTGAAAGAAGGAAAAAAATATTTATGTAGGTTAAAAGAAAAAAAAAAAAAACGTGATGTAGAAAATCTCCCCTAAAATCTTATGCTCGATCACAGTGCTGATATAGAAGTCTGGAAATAGATACAATCTTTAATTGCAAGTTATGGATTTATAAATAATAAATATGCTCAAAGGGAAAAAGATTGACTTGTCAGAGGAATAGTACGTCAGAGGCCTTAATGGTTCTGTTGTTTGTACACAGCATTACAGCTCAATACAAACATCACTAAATTCCTGAAAATAAGCCTTTCTTCCCCTCTTAAAACATTAGTTCACCAGAAGTGATAATTAAGATTAGTCTTAGAGGTTTCAGCTGAGCTCTTCTTGTATGTGATTTCTCGCACTAACTGATGCTAAATAAAGCACCGTGCAATGTGCATGACACCGGCTGTGCTTTACACAAGAGTTTAAGGGTTTAAAAAAAATTAAATAAAACTTATTACAGATTCACAGAAATGATTCTTACTCTTTCTATAGAGCAGTGGTAAACAAATGAATGGGGAACCCTGCCATAGTCTAAAAACCTGGTTGTTTGTATCTTCCGTGTAAACAAACTTGTGTGCAATTACTACACAATGTTCATCCCATCACTGTCACCAACCACGAGGTTGAGGACTCGAATCCAGTCCACATCATTGCTAAACCAGAGCTGACAGACACTGAAATTAGTAAATTATACATTTTTACATATGATGCCTATGCACATTTCTAATCTACTCCATAAATTAGCAAAAAAAAAAAAAAAATCCCAACAACCTTTATTTTCCAACTGAAAAAATAACAAAAAAGTCTCACTCTTCTATGAAATTTTCTAGTAAACACACTGGGAAGAAAGTAAAAACAGTGTGCCAGTGTATGCTTAGCTTAAGTAGATACAACATAGAAACCTAGAAGCCAAAAGAGAGTAATCAGTTTTGATGAAGAAAGTAAATGATTACTTCAGTAAGAATATTGAATACTTGTCATTAATAATACTGAGAATCTTTTCTTGTTTTCAAATAGAATACTTTCTAGTGAAGATATGCTAAATGGTATTATGAGAAGAACTTATGATGGTTCTTACTAGTGTGTTAAATTTAAAGTGCTCTCAGTTGCCTTTTTGAGCCTATGCTAAGCAAAGCTGCTTTAGCTCTGTTTAATGTGTGTCATCAGTTGCCACCTTGCATAGGAGAAAGAATTGTGAATTCTCATTAAAACCAGTAAGTTTTAATTTTTAAATCTTACATAAGCCATGGAGTCCAGGGTAAAATTACATTCTATTGTAAAAAGGTCTACATTTATAGCCAAATATATCAGCAAAGACATAAGTAAACCTAAAGAAATTCATGGCACTGCTGCATTCTCTACAGAAAAACTTATTGAGAATCACAGGGTGTTTTGCCTTTAAAAGTGGTTTAATGAGAACACTTGGCCTCTGGCCTACATTATATCTCTACTAACATTGTGACCACAATCAGGATAATTTTTCATGCTACTTTCTCAGTTTCCTCTTCTCTAAACCTGAAGAATTGCTAAAATGGTACTCTTCATTGTAGAATGTGATGACGCTCATGATATCAAGTGTATAGGCAATAAGCTGTTGACTAGTGTGCTTTTATTTCTCCTTTGTGTAAGTTCAACATTGAAATATAAAGCTATCCGTGAATAGACATCAGCACAAATTATAAAACCATATGGGCAGCGTAGTTGCTACACAAAAGTGTGTGCTTGAGTGTAAACACAGAGAAAGCTCTTGGTACACAGAGGTTGTGGAAACTTTATACACTCACGTCATTAAGCATTCTTATCAACTAATCATTAATGATTAATTTATTTAAGATAAATTTAGGAGACATTTTGACTTGTTCTATATGATCATCCCTTTAAAGTTGCACATCAACCATGGGCCACATAACTGAATTAAATTTTTCATATGTCATACAGATTCAGGTAATAATGTTCAGTAGATGTCTCTCTCCTATTAGGTATTAGGTCCCTGCCCAAAATACCAAGTGAAATGTAAGAGAAATAGATGCACATTCACTGGGCTTCATGAAAGAGTTCTTGTTTATAACTAGGTGAACCATCTTGTAGATATTCACCTGGAGAATTAAACAGGAAGCTGTATGAAGCTGACACCACTTTCCAAATATGTTATTGCTAAAATATATGTGCTGGTATGCAAGCAAGTTGATGCTTAATTTTCATAAAATGTAGCACTCTGATAATAATGGAAAGCTACCTATTTGCTTCGAAAATCACAGCCATCTTTTTGTAATGTTCAGTTGTACTATTTTAACTAAGTGTATACTGAACATAGAACAAAGTCTTATTATTAAGGAGAACATTATTCAGACTAATTCAGTAGTTCCTTATGGGAGGGAAACTGTCAGTGGAGTTAACAGGATATTTCCCTTGAATATACTGAGATCACCTCAAAATGCATTTTAAAATAAATGTTTACTCAAGTTCAATTATTCTCAAAAATAAACTGCTTTACTTTCCGTTTGTGAAATACAATAAACATTTTATGTGTAAATTCATTATCTTAGAAAGAGCACACCAAGTGTTGAACTCAACAAGATTTCGGATAAGCAAGAGAACTGCTCACTCTACATCTGTAGCTCATTAATTTTTGAAGTTATGTTGAAATTATTCAGCACAACTTTAAAATAAATGGAATACATTTTTCTTTTATTTATAAATCATAGATGCATAGTTGTCCTTTTAGGTCACAAGACTACAAGCCACCAAGTTTGCCAAGCAAGAGGAAGGGATGAATCTCAGAGATGCTGTGGATGACCTTCAGTGTGCTCAAGTAAACATCAGGTATTGGATAGCCAGGGTATTTGTTTGCATTGCAAAGGTCTGAGTGAAGAAAGGCTAGGTTCCATCCTCAGTTTTCCAGTGTTTGAAACTGAGAAATAATCTCATCCACTCTGCAACACACAGAGTTTGTCACAGTATTTATAGATGTTTGAAGTGTCCCTAGAGCCCATAGAATCAACCTCCCAAAGAAGGAAGTGGGGAAGGAGGAACAAGTCCTATTTGCAAACTTTCACCCCTGGGAAGGTGTTGGCTAACAACAAGGTAGTCCCTAAAATCACTAAGAAAAACTCTTCCCAACGTCCAACTCTCAGGCAGAAAGCACTGAATGAAACATCATTTCCATTTTATCAGAATAATAAAGGAGTATAATAACACAGCTCAGAGAGATTATAAATAAAATGAAGGCATTATAGCAAGTGGAATCTCACATTTTATACTGATCCCTAAGAAACTAAAAAAGTACGAGTTTCAAGTCTCATAAATTGAAGAATAGAAGTCTCAATTTGAGATAAATTCATCTCTCCAAGAGGGAAACAGCAAAATCCTGTGTGTATTTACAAAACAAAGTTTAATGAAAGCAAACATGTCCTTGTTCTGTGAACACTGAATCTTTTAACAGTAGAAATAGAAAAGTAGCTTATGTATGATACAAACGAAAATCTGGACAAAGTGGACTGTGTTTCTGTCAGATGGCACAGAACGTAACTTTGAAATGGAGCTCTTGTCCCCTGACAGCAATACTGAACAGATGAAGCTATCAATTACTATTACTAATTACATTAGAGGGAATGTGTTTCATTTGCCTTTATTTTATTGTAGGTCAGCTATTTATTTGTGGTTAAAACTTTATACATCTTTGGGATGCCTAATGGCATCCAAATGTTCCAAAGTCACCTTTCGCAAGCTGAGTGATTCATTCCACTCACTTTGTGGATTTTCTTTTTTGGTAAATGAGCCTGGTTCAATTAAAAGACAAGTACCATCCATTAGTTAATTTATGAGCATATCACTTTGCTATTTAAACAACATGCCAATTGTCTTGACATTAGATATTTCTAAAATTCAAAAATACTGAGCTACTCCATCAAATGAGTCAAATGCAGCTTAAATGACAACTCAGGCCTCATGTAGTGTTTGCAAACCATATCTGTAAGTTTGCCACTTTATATGCCCATTCAAAAGCATACAAGTGAAGGATTTAGAATGCAAATGCTGCTCTGTCATGAGGCAAAATCACTGTTAGGATAGGAGTGGAGACGTGAATATTCTGTGTAAAGATATCTTCATATAATGTTGTATTCGTACTATCATTTTCCAAGGAAATTCAAGGACCTCAGCTTACTTGCAGGTGCATGTAAATAACATGCAAACATCCAGTGTTTTCATTAGGGTCTTCCTTATTTACAAAACTGATGAAGACATTAAACACCAGGTCAAACCACATTGTTTGTTACTCCAGGTAAAGCAGTAACACACAGATACAAATTCTCCACAACAGCAAATTGTGGTTTCAAATAAATAACTCAAGCTTACATGCATCCAAAATTTTATTTTCAAAAGTTATTTCATACACAGTAGTTTAAACCTATATTTTTTACTGCTTTTAATATTTTAAAAAGTATATTAATTTTGTTTTTTCTTAGCTAAAATAAGTATTATGCAGTAAAATGCTACATGTAGAAAATATTTTAATAAAGAAAACTATGAGAAAGTAATATTTCTTCTCCATAACACATTGAATAAGACTATATAAGAACTTTGTCCTTCTTCTCAATTCTCCTCAGATGACATATTCTACATGCAATCATTTCTGGTAGTAAAACTATCGTATTATGTAATTTAACAAGTCATAAATGTAACTTCTAGGTGAGTTTTAGTAATAAGAAATATATGATACATTATTTGTAGTGTTTTGGGCAGCATCAAAGCACTTTTCAAAAAGTTTCATTTGCTGTGTGTCAAACTTTTGTGGGTATAAAAAGTAAACTTCTACATGATACATACCACAAAAGCAGACAACAAAAATAAATCTGACGTACTCAGAAGTTCTCCTCAAACATATATACAATATATGCACACACACATATATAAGAGCTATGTCAAATAACACTCAGAAATAACACAAATAACCTTTGTTTTCTATTATACCCCAAAACATCCACAAATATCTTCTACTTGGTACAACTTAATTATCTTCATAAGCTTTGGAATACTGAATGTGAAAAATTCGGGTGCTGATTGCATATCAACATAGGAGCCTAATACTTATAAATATATGTTGTTATAGATACAAAGTATTAAAATGCAATTATGCATGACATTTGCTTATCATTAAGTACTTTTAAGCTACTGTTTCATCAAATCAAGTCAGTATAGCAGGATTTCCAGATTTGGTCTTGGCTCTGCATTTGTATGAATCTATCTGCTGAGTTGTAAAATGTTTCATGATTCATGACATAGTTAAAACTCTTCAGTTCCCAGTTAGCATGACCACCATTGTCAGTCTAGAAAAATCTCACTTAGAACTCTCCCCATAAGATATACACATTTATTCTGTAAACAAAAGGTTTGCAAGAATTAAGGCTGTCATGTGCAGAGACGCACAAAACACCATCTCTCCCTTAGGAGGAGCCTTATAACCATGAGGCCTACCTTGCAAAATTATAGGGCCATACCTCTGTCCTATAAGCCCTCTGTTACATCAAGGGCATATAAATGAGCATTAAACTCCTGGTTTTGAAAGGAGAAGGACCCTTCTAAAGGAAAGACAACTTCACAGCAGCTGCTCTGCCTCTGAGTGATCAGCCCTCTCTGGGATATGAAAATGTATCTGGGATACATCTTACCTGTTTGCTGTATTTGTTATTGGTTTGGCAGCTGTACTCAGAGCAGTGATCTGATCCAATTGAAATGTTGTCTCCTGCTCCCACAAATGTGTTGGCTGGTGGTAGATCTTGTACAGCCTGATGTTTTTTCCCTGCAGTTGGTGACTGTGGGTGAAGCTGGACAGTAGGCAATGGGGAACTCGATTTGTAATGCCTTGCCAGGTCGGGACTGCCAGGTCCACCGTTAACAGATCGGTACCGGCCCATGCTTGGGCTGTCTGACAACTTCTCATTGACACTATCATACCTCTGTCCATTTGGTTTAGAAGCTTCGACAGTGACAATACTGCTGTACAGTGGCTGCTTAGATTTTTTGTTTTTCTTGTCCTTTTTAGGCTTTTTAGATTTGTCATGTTGTTGGGGTGTAAAAAAGTCTTCATGGTCCTTTTTGCCAGCTTCGTAGCCGTTTTTACTTTTGGACCTGCAGTATCTTGCCATCATGACAATTAAAATGATTAGAATCACTGTCATAATGCCGGCAACCACCCCAATGACAATACTGAGTCTCTGCTTGCTAATCTCATAGCTTGGGTCACCAGCTATATCCTGTGTGAGTGGGGTATGCAAACTTCTGACTATCTGAGAGTCAATCACAGTTGCATTGGAAACACTTTCATTGACAAACACATGCACCAAAGTCGTCGTGGACTGGGAAGGCTGGCCGCTGTCATTCACTTGCACAACCAGCCTGTGCAAGCCATAGTGCTTTTGGGTGAGCTTCCCCACTAAGGAAACCACGCCACTGGTGGAGTCAATCTCAAACAGCTTGAAAGGATTCCCTCCCACGATGCTGTAGTTCAAGTCCGCATTGATGCCGTCATCACTGTCTGTGGCCAACACTGTAGCCACTACTGTCCTGACATTACTCGAAGGTGGCAGCAACGTGTAGGAAATGTTTCTGGGAAGGGTAACTGTGGGAGCGTTGTCATTCTCATCCATCACAAAGAGAGAGACTGTGGCCGTGGCCGATCTGGGAGGATCTCCCCCATCAACAGCCTTCACTCTAAAGGTGTATGTGGTCTGATGTTCCCTGTCAAAAGACATTGTGGAGTAAATGGTGCCTGTGTCATTTTCAATAGAAAAAACGTTACTGTTCTCCTCTATGTACAGGCTCATCTCTGCATTCCTTCCCTTGTCAGCATCCATCACGGTGACCATTCCCACGGGGCTGTTGGGCTGCAAGTTTTCCTTCACGTAGAAGGTAAAGACGTCCTGCATAAACTTAGGGTCATTGTCGTTCTTGTCAGCCACCTGTACAATCACGGTGGTGCTGCCCTGCAGCACGGGGATGCCTTTGTCTTTGGCGTTAACTTTAAACTCATACCTGTCAGTCTGCTCCCGGTCCAGCACTGTGTTGACCAGGATGTCCCCGGAATCGGGGTCGATGGCAAAGGTGCCCATCACCGAGGAGTCCAGCGAGTAGGCGATCTCTGCGTTCTTGCCGCTGTCGGCGTCTGTCGCCAGTACCGTGGCGACCCTCTCGCCAGGGATGTTGTTCTCGGGGAAGTACACCTCAACCACCGACTGGCCAAAAACGGGAGGGTTGTCGTTGGTGTCTCCCACCTTGACCACCAGGGAATTGTTGCTGGAGAGGCTGGGGCTGCCCGAGTCCACGGCGACTATGACCACGTTGAACTCCCGGGTGGTTTCGTAGTCCAGCGGGGCCGACGTGTGCAGGAAGTACTTCTTCTTGTTCTGGTCGCCCTCCGTGTCGCTGGCGGGCTTGAGCTGGAAAGGCACGTCTCCCACGACCGTGCAGGTGACTACCCCGTTCTCCCCCTGGTCGCGGTCGGACACCTGCACCAAGGCGATGGGGGTGTCCACCAGGACGTCCTCGGCCACGTTGGCCACCCCGTCCTTCAGCGGGATGCGCCCTATCTTGCGGATTTCGATGGAGGGAACGTTGTCGTTTTCGTCTTTGATGTTGAGGACCACGGTGGCCTTATCCGTCTTGGGGGGCTGCCCGCGGTCGCGGGCCATGACTGTGAACCGCAGCTGGTTCACTTCCTCTCGGTCGATTCGGTGCAGGACGCTGAGCCAGCCGGACGTTTCATCCAGGCGCAGGAGCCGTCTCACTGACTCCGTGGCAGCCCCGAACACGTACTCGATCTGCCCGTTGACCCCCACGTCCGAATCGGTGGCGCGCAGCTGCAGGATGGGGGTGCCAGGGGCGCTGTTCTCGGCCAGGTCGGCCTCGTACACGCTCTTCTCGAACCGCGGGCTGTTGTCGTTCACGTCGGTGATGAGCACCCGCAAGATGGCCTGCGAGGACCGGGGCGGGTCGCCCCCATCGCGCACGCGGAGGGTCAGCTCGTACGAGTCCCGCTGCTCCCGGTCCAGCGCCCCCTTCACTATCAGCTGCGGCTGTTTCTCGCCGTCCGGCGTGTCCGCCACCTGCAGCTCGAACACGCTGCTTCGGCCACCAGGCCCGGTCCCGCCGCCGCCCTCGGGCGCGTCCAGCCGCCGCTTGGAGCCTCCGGGGCCGCCGCCGCCCGCGCTGTTGCCGCCGCCCCCTGGGTAGGGGGCGCTGTCCGCCGGCCCCAGGCGCCTTCCCTCGCCGCCGACGCCGCCACCCCCGGGCTCCTGGAGCAGCTCGTAGCGCTCGATGCCGTTGCGACCGAAGTCACGATCCGTGGCCGTGGGCAGCAGGTAGAGCGTGCCCACCGGCCGGTTCTCCTCCACCGTGAGCGTGAGCACCGGCGACGGGAAGGTGGGCGTGTTATCGTTGATGTCCAGCACGATGACCCGACCCTCGAAGAGGTCCACCCAGCTCTGCGAGGGCCCTATCACCGACACCTCGAAGTCCAGGAAGCACTCGTTCTCGTCGAAGATCATCTGACACTGGGGCAGCTTCTCTCGGTCGACGCGCCGCTCGCTGGTGCTCAGCTCGCCGGTGAGGTTGTCAATCTTCAGGTACTCGGAGCCGGACTCCAGGCTGAAAGTCACCTCGCCCGAGCCCGTCACGATGCCCAGGTCCGAGGCCACGTTGCCGATCCGCACGTCGGCGGGGCCCTCCTCAGCCAGCCGGTACCGGAGCAGCTGCTTGGCCGCGGCCAGGCTGAGGCAGAGCGGCAGGAGGAGGCAGCAGCCCAGGCACCAGCCGCGCGCCCATCCGGTGGTCCGCATCCTCAGCATCTTCTCCTGCTGCTGCTGCTACTGCTCCTTCTAACCACAAACCCCCTCGGCACCCCCCTCCTCCGGGGCTGGCCGCCTGCCCTCCCCTCGGTCCTCCGCTCCGGGAAAGGAAGAAACGGGAGGAAGGGGAGGGAGGGGGCCGGAGTAACGAGTGGAGTCGGCCGATGGGAGGGGGGCAGCTAGAGATGCTTTTTTTTTCCTCCTCCTGCTTCTTCCGAAAGTTATTGTTTCATAATTCATGCAATGGGTGCTAATCGCCCGCTCGCCGGCCACCGTTTACTCGCGGTACTCACAGTTCACGGGACACTGCGCGCCCCGGGCTCGGAGCCCCCACAAAGTCATCCCCGCCGCGGGAAGATCCTGGGATCCAGTCCCCAAGTCCTGGGAAGGGGCCGGAGCCGCTTCCGCCAGCGGGCGGCGGAGCCCGGGAGCGCAGGGGGGCAGACCTGCAGCCTGGCCCGCCTGTCAGCCTGGCTGGTCCTAACGGCCACTCGAGTTAAGTCGGATTCTCGGTCCAGCCGCTCACTCCAGACCCAGTCTCTGCTCAGGCTCCGGAGCTCCAGGAAAGCCGAGCCGCTTCCTGCACCAGGCTCTGGGGCTAGCAACAAGCCGCTCTCAACTCCGACTCCTCGCAAGCAGCCGTGAAGCCACTCCACAGATCTTGAATGAAAAATTCCACGGCAGGTCGCTTCGGGCGAGATGCAGCGAAGACGCCTCGCGTCACAGCTCGGTACGCGACCGGGTGCTCCCGGCGCGCCAAAGAGCAGCCCGAGCCATCTTCAGAGACGCCCGGAGTCGGTCGCTTCTCACCCCGGAGAGCCCGGCTTTCTCTTTTCTCTTAGCAACTCTGCGCAAGGTCATTAGTCACGAAGCCGCCGCCTGAAACCGCAGCCACCATTTGCCCGCGGGGGCGAGAGCCGAACGGTGCGCCCCGCGCGGTGCCCAAGTTTGGATTCTCAGCCGCAGAGTCCGTGCCTTCCCTCACCTGCATTCGGCCCGCGTGTTGGAGCAGCGGGATCTGCAGCGCTGTGCGCGATTCAGGGAGGAGATTGCAGCCTCTCGCTCTCAACCCGCTCTCTGGATCCCTCCCCTCCCTCCCTCCTTCTCTCTCTCTCCTCCCTCCCCTTCTCTCTCCTCCCTCCTCTCCTTTCCCCCTTTCCCCCCCTCCCTCACTCTCCTGCACAGTCTCTCAGCTTCCTCCAGTCTCAATGCAGGGAACTCGAGCTGAACTTGATCCCTTTGCAGTTCAAAGGTGAGCAAGCCTGGCTCTGCGCGTCCGCGACGCTGGCCCGGTGAAGGCGCACGGCCGGGCACTCCTAACGGCAATTAACAAAGATGCCCAATTCTGTCCGGATTTCCAAAGAAAAGCCGAAGGCACTGAGGCGGAGGGCGGAGGGGGAGGGGGAGTCAAACAGAGCTGCCAAGTAGCTTAAAAAAAAAAAAAATCTAGTTTGCCAAAGAGAGAAAAAGTGCCAGTCGGCTGTTGTCTCGGAAGTGCCCTGGCGCGGCGGGTGAATTCCGCAGTTGTCTCGTCCGCTTTCGCGTCTGGCAGAGTCTGGTGCGCGCGCTCCCGCCGCCTTTCCCCCGGTGGCTGCTCCGAGACTCCGGCTCGCTACAGGGAGGCTCGTACTCTCGCCACCCCCGGGCTGGAAGCCCGCGAGTTGGCGCAAAGTGCTGGTCGCTGTAGAACGCTCGAGGGCTCCGGACTGGTCCCCGACGCTGCAGCTGCGGCGGCGGCCTCCGAAACTACCCAGTTGCAGGGACCGGGGGAGGAGGGACCGGGGAAGGGAGGCGGGAGGAAGTACCAGCCAGCCGGCTGCTCACCCAAGCCAGGCTTCAGTTCAGAGGGCCGGCTGAGGACTGCCCAGCCTTAGCCCCGCTAAGCCGGAGCCTCGTCCCCTTAGCCAGGCTGGGGAGGGTAGCTGACTGCGTTTCCCCTCCAGCGCTGGTAGATTTCCTAGACTAAATCCGGCTGCGTGGGTAAGGGCTGGAGTGAGGGCGTTAGAACACCTTCCTCCTCCGTCTACCCACAGACAGTGTCCCCCTCCCGCCCCAACTCCCACCCCCAACGTGTCTTCGCTCGGCAATTTAGCATCTGGGTTAGTGCGTTGCTACTGTTAGGCTGAGGACAAGGTCTGACTGAGTCCCCAAATCCAAGCTTGTGCTCTGAAAAACCATGACGGACTGCAGTAGTGAAGAGATAACATCAAAGTCCAGTGAGGGCCGGAGAGGATCCTTTTTTGGAACAGAGACTCGGAGGTCTGGGTTGGGGCGGGGAGAATGCCTGCCTTTGTTTAAATGCTTGGAATTCCTGTCATCCGGCGTTCAGTGGGGATAGACCGAGTGTGCACGCGCCAGGGGAATAAGACACATGCTAGAAGCCTGGATTTTTTTTTTTTTCCTTCTTCCCTGAGCACAATCTGCAGCCTTTAGTAACTGGCAAAGTGTAGCGTCACCTATCTGGGTAGAAGGGAAATAAACTTTAATGGTAACTTTGTGTACCGAGCATGCTTAACGTTTTTCCTCTCCTTTTGACTTTGTGCCTCGCGTTTGTCCCCGTCATTCCTTGGCGAGAGGCTTCCCCGCTTCTCAGTCATGACCACCGCAGTCAGCCTAGTCAGACCTCCGGACTGACGGCGCTCTCGCTGGTCTTTGATCTGAAAGACTGTCAAATAAAAGAGGAAGGCACTCTCCCGGAAGATTAGAAGGACGCAGCTGGCGGGGGAGATTTGGGTAGCTCCCTTACCATCTCGAAGAATGTTGGTGAGCTTTGATTAGTCCGGAAATCGAGAGGTCCCTTAAAGACAAATGGGAGCCCCCCCCCCCCCATTGCTCACGGTATCAGTCTTGATCTCGGTGAGAGCAGAGCGAGGAGAAAGAATAATTTAAACACGAGCAATAGTCTAGGAGCTCTGGAAGCGCGCGGCTGTTTGGAAGAGCGCAGCGAGCCGGAGTGTGTGTGTGTGTGTGTGTGTGTGTGTGTGTGTGTGTGTGTGTGTACGTGGGGGAGCGACAGTGACTTCTAAGCTCTCCCTGCGGGGTGGGGGCGTCGAAGCACGGAGGACGGAGTTGTGAGTAGCGTGTGTCAGGGAGCTAGCGAGTATTTTCCTGGATAAAGCAGCATCTTTCCGGGAGGGGTGGCTCCTCCTCCTCTTCGGAGAGAACGGCCTCCCCGGTAACCCTCCCGCCGCCGCCGCCGGAGCCGCGAGCCGGGAACTGCAGCCTCAGCGAGAAAAGCCCGGCGCGCAGGCTCAGTGCGCACCGCCGCAGTCTGAAGGCGGGGGCTGGCGCTGCGGCGCCCCGGCGGCCAGCGGAGTGGCAGTAACGCGCTGTCCCCCTTGCATTCGGAAGAACGGAGCTTTATCTGAATGCCTGCTTTCTCCCGAGCCACACTGGCAGGGGGAGGGGGGTGTCATCTCCACTGCGAGGCTTTGCGCCCTGCATTCCGATGCGTGGCGGTGTGGCGCACTGCACTCCCTCCACTCGCCGCCTCGCTACAATTTTGCAAACTTCAGGCGATCGCGTGGGCAGGAAGACATTATGCACCCGGTCTCCCCTTGCCAGACCGTAAACTTGAGTAACCCTCTCTGCCTCTTCCAGCATTTTCCCGCCGCTCTTGGCGCGGCTGGGCTGGGGTAACTGAGCGGGCTGCTCTTCCCTCTAGCTGCCCGCATCTCCCCCACGGTGCCTGGGGTACCGGGGCGCAGCGCGTCCTTCACAGTGGAGTGGTTTCCTCTGACAGAGGGAGGCAGCCTCCTCCCGCCCTCCTCCTGTCCCCACCGACGCCGCCGCGGAGCCAAGCCAGCGTGGGAAATGGGTCCGACGTGTGCTGCATGGAGAAGAGCGCTGCCAGGCTACTGCTGGGCCGGGAAGCCTCGCCTCGCTCCCTCCCCCACCAGTCGCCGGCTCCGACCTTTCAGCCGGAGCAGCCAAGCGGGGGCAGCTCCTTTGCCCCCGAGAACGGTTCCCGTGGAGAGAACGGACTGGGCGGGAAGGTGGGGACGGGAGGGGGCGGGGACCCTCCGTGCGGCCGCCGCAGCTCCCGGGCCTCGTCCGCCCCCGGTCTGGGCGCGACAGCGCTGCCCCGGCCTCCAGCGCGTCCGCGGCGTGAATGGAAGCGAGCGGCGGCTTCCCCCACCCCCGCCCCATTTCCGCAGTCTTAGTGCCAGCGTCACAAGTGCTCAGCAGTTTCATTAAATGGAACCCGGGGACTTAATCCTCCCAGTAGCAGACTTCACTCGGGGAATGTGATATCCGGATTCGCTCCCACCCACAGACCCTGGCCGGCCTCTCAGACCCGAGGCTGCTTTTATCTTCTCAACCTGAGAGGCAAGGTTCACCGGGAAATGGGATCAAAAAGTGTAACCGGCTGCAAGAAAGTAAAGAGCTTGCCTTTGCTTCTGCCGCCGCCGCCGCCGCTACCGAGCCTTCCCTGGCAGACAAAACCGAAAAGGAGTACTGTTCTGAGGACTGCGCTGATCATAACCGGACGTCATCGCTTGGAGGGAGCGCAAACGTTTGAGGGACTGTTGAAACATTTGCAATTCCCGTTTCTTTTCTTTGTTGGTGTTTAAAAAGAAATGCCCCCTGATAAACCTACATAGAAAATAAGACAGACGTTAAAAATGACATGGATTAAAATACCGATATTTTAAATATTCCATACTAACACGTGTCTAAGAAAATCTGGGTTGCTTTTCTTTGCCAAACATCGTCCCCAAAACTTAACGATTCAAGTACTTTTCCTGTTAAGAATGTCGATGACCGAGCGATGAAAAAAAAAAAAAAAATTGGGGGTCCCTGATGTAGCTCAAGCCTTAAAAAAGAATACTGGAAAAAAGTAAGGACAACAAAGTTTGTAGTAAGCCTAAGAAGCAAGTGCCCGCGGCAGGGTCTCAGGGTCGGGAGTCTTTCATTTATAATAGACGCTCTATTATTCACAAGAATACCAGAGAAAGGTTAAATACAGTAAACATGATAGCCAGTCCTGGAAAGAAACAGAAAGCAGTGAGTACAAGGGAAAGGGAGAAAGCGACTCAAGAACTCCACCAAGGGACAAACAGAGGAAATGACACCCGACATCTCCAAACGTGTTGACCTTTCCTCCTTAAGGAAAGGCTCTTCTGTAGGTGCGGAGGCTTGCTGTGCCAGTGTGATCAGAGATTTCCCTAACTACTTTTGGTATATTTCATATCTCCTTCTCTAAGTACTTATCTCCAATTAAGCATATACTTTTACATAGTACACATAACAGTTCATAAATATTGTCCAGTACCAACTATGATTCGAGTTCTTGGGCCATGGAGAGACTTTTGGCCACATTTTTGCTACTTTAAATCCTTGGGTGTTGGGCTAAAGCGAGCTAGACTGGAACGGGTGAATTGCAATAACAGCCTTTTGATGGACATTAAAACTCAGCAATTTAAATAAGGAAACCACAGATTTCCTGTTAGGCAGGCAGGTAGCGACTGCTTCCATCAGTGGTTACTTAATTGGTCTCTAGCCAAGAAATAACATCTTCTGTGCTATTTAAATCATGTATGCAAGCTATATCCTACAGCAGTAAAAGAACGCAAGTTAGATACTCCACTAAACTGATTCTTACAGCTTATTGGATAGCTGTAAAACACTGAAACAAGGGCAGTGAGTTAGCTAGGTCTTCAAAGGTTAAAAAAAAATCCTTGCAGATAAAATTTGTTTATGAAGACATTAAGTCATAAACTGTTTTTTATTTCATTAGAATGCTTTATGTTTTTAAATAATTCAAAGAAACTTGATAGAAAAGATTTATACTTTAAAATTGGCAATGATCTATGGTTAGTTGTTTTTCCATTTATACAGTTTTAATTGCCATAACACTCAATGTACACAGGTTTCCAATTTATGCATCACATTAAAGAGGTCCAATTAATTACTACAGCGAGAGGAACATTGTGTTCTGTTTACAACGTAATTTATTGGATATTTCAAATTTACTTATTTTCACACATTCTCGACAATCTTAAGTTTGGAAAGAAAAAAAAAAGACTTTGCCAAATGTAGGTGAATATTTGGTAAAGACTGTTGGCAGTTCAGAAGCAGTATATTGTACTGAGAATCACTTGAAGCTATTACCTGCCAACAGCCATGGTTAAATTTGGATGTGTCAGTGTACTCTGCAGGCAGGACTAGGCTTGTTTACTATCTCTTCAGCATAGGGGCAAGATATATCCAAGATAACTGACCGGTCACCGCTGGTCTAAATAATGTGTACATTGAGAATCTGAGGGAGAGGGAAGATCTCATTACAGCAGCCTGAGAAATGGTTGCACTAAAACAAATGATCATGCTTGCACAGAAACCATCAAAAATTATGAATTACCTGTATAATGCTAACGTAATTTCCTATGTTAATCTCCCATATTGGTCAGCCCAGATTTCTTTAAAGCAATAATAAATTTGATCGCTTACTTTAGCAATAATGACATTTCCAGTGATTACCATTGACATTGTTTTTGTTGTTGTTGTTGTTTGTTTTTTAAGTATTTCTGACCGGGGCTCTAGGCCCAAGGTAGGCCAGCAGTTCTAGGACCTCTGCAGGGAGGGTGAATCTATTGTTTAATTTTGAGTGGGAGTGGAATAGCTGAACTAAATGGTTTGCCTCTCTGTAAGTAAAGCTGTCTACTAATTTCACTAGAACCAAAAAGGATTATCGATGGGTTTCGGAAGGGCATGGTCTTTGAAAATCAGCAGCATGTGATGGATGCTTGTTTCAGTACTCACCTCATGGAACCTTCCATGTAAAGCGGCTTAAAAAGACTTTTGTGAAGATTGACAAAGCCGGTTTCGGCTATAGAACCGTACAAAACCTCAGGCTTCCTAGTCACTGATCAGCAGAAGCAGTTCCATTGGCAAGTAAGTTTTTCATAAAAAGTGCTGACACTTTTGCCTTATGGCTTTTAATATTAGCATTGTTTAGCTATTTTTCCCCCATGGAAATGAGTTTAACACCTTCAATAAGACTTTCAGTAAAGTATTGTCAAGTCACAGCAGGATGTAGTATAAAAAGGCCTCTCTGGATTTGTGGTTCTGTTGTTTATTTTCTGTTTTGTCTGTGTAGCTAATTTTCAGTATTGTCTTCAATTGACTGGATTAAAAAAAAAAAACAAAAACCTATGACTATAGTGCTATAAACTATAACACAGCCGTATAAGATGCAAATGTGAGCATTTAGCTTGACTAATAAAAAAAATTAGGTGTTTTGTTCTATAAGTAAATGATAGCAATGATTACTAAGTCTCTCTGGCTGACAATGCGTGCCCAAAATCAGCACTGAAATTAGTTTCTTTCTTTCTTTCTTTCTTTCTTTCTTTCTTTCTTTCTTTCTTTCTTTCTTTCTTTCTTTTTTTCTTCTTTTTTTGAGGGTTTTTCTGTCTCTTTTTGCCAGATGTTATGTGGAGCTGAGTATATCCCTCTACTTGCATTGCAAAAACATAAGCACCTACCTCTGCCTTTTCCATGCTGTAAAGCTTGCCCTTTCACACACACACACAAAGAGAAAACATTGTTTCTAATCTGATTTTAAAATACAGATATGAGGGCAAAGTACAGTGACTTGAAAAGGTATCTTTGAAAATTGGGTAGCGCTCACATTTCTGGCTTATTTTTTTCCATACAATTATGACTTTCAAAATTTTATAGTGTGCCTCCACTACCCCAAAATTTTCTCATTAGATGTTGTGACCCATGTTCCTCCAATCCTGAATCACTCTCAAGCTTACCGTGTGTGATGCCAATGGAACTAATATTAGATCTCACTGTACCAGCATCTTCCAGGATTTTCAGGCAACATTGGAGAGGGATGTGCTTTCACAATCCCATATTTTGATGCCCGGTGCTTGAGAGAGTAAGCATCTCAGCTACAAGTGATTATGAACTGAAATTCCTTCCAGTTCAGGTTCCTTCTTGTCACACATATGCTTACTTAAATGGTGCTTAAAATGCCACCTACTTTGCAGGTCACTTTTTAAGGGATCCTGCAAATGGGGATACATTCGAGTTGCGTGTTATAAACTGTACTATTGTAGATTCAAGCTTGCTTTTATTTGTAATTAGGTGATGTTGAATGCCACGCTGCAGAATGGCTTTCAAAGAATTTCCCTAGCATCCACTTTGGCAGCTTAGAAAGTACCACAGGATGTGTTATGCTTTATCCTACAAAAGAGGTAGGGTAGAGCAGAAGCACTGTTTGAAGTGCAGACCCAGAAACTAGACAAAGACATATAAAATTCTGGATGGAATGTGTGTGTGTGCGTGTGTGTGTTTCTTTTTGTCTCCTTGATGTAAAAAGGGCAAAGGATACATGGGAAACGTAAAGATCTGCTTCAAACTGATGACATTTGAGGATCCAGTGCTGTAAAATTTTCAGTACATTCAGTTCCTTATAGTAAATATTCCCCAAATAATACAACTCTCGTGCATCTCTTTCCTTTAAGTAGAAAGGTGTGAGTTTTATGGTAGAAGTGATGTACTCGGCAGCAGGCAATAAGCACCTGAATAAGGGGAACCAACACTGTCATGAAGCCATCATATCGTCCATTTATTCTCCCCCAGACTTCTTCTTCCAGAAGTACACGATTGTCCTCCCACAGATGGTATGGAAGCCCCACCCTAGCGGCTTCCAAGGGCACATTTCTCTATCAAACCCTTGGGCATAAGATGGAAATTAAATCTGTTCTGTATTTTCTGCGAATCTGCCTTTTGTCACTTTCTTTTTGTACTCTCAGCTAAACCTAAAAAGCTAAAAGAAAAGTATTTTCTCTTTGACGACTTTAACCAAGACAGAATGACTCTTTTCAGTAACTGTTTAAGAAGATAGCAGATAAACTAAGACCATCCTATTTTTTTAAGTATATGCTTTAAATATAAAAATAAATGCTACAATCACCATTATACAGAGAACATACAACAGTGATCTTTACAGTCTTTCTGTCTCTCTGTTTCTCTCTCTGTCTCTCTCTCATACACACACCTTCCATCCATTCTCTGTTTCCTCAACTTTAACAAAAAAGAGTGGTTTTACCAATAGAAAGCAGAAGTGACATTGTGCTAAATGCTCTCCCAAACCTGCTCTCTGGAATCCCGAAAGGCCACATTACTAAGCCTAATTACCTTCTTAGTATCAGCACCACATGCTGGCCACATGCTGATGTGGCCTCTCACACCTCGGTGGGCATGTGAGATGACAACCTTTGCTGGGCTCAACCCTCCTTTCAAATCATCCAAGTCACCCAAAAGAAGAGACAGGCCATTTTGGACCCTCTAGACTAGTCCTTCTGTCAACTGAGCAGCATCTGTCCACTGAGATCGCAGGAGCCAAAGCCTAGCCCACCTGGACCTGGTCCAAATCCCTGACCCTAAACACAGGGTGACACCTAGATGGGTTGTCCGGCAATGCATTTTGGAAGCTTCTATTGCACAGTCACAGGCCCCTGGATCTTTCGAATTCTTTTTGTTCATTTCATGGAGTTTGAACAACAGTACTTGATTTAATAACGAAATGTGTTAGCATATTGTGGTTTATTTTTTGTGCCTGACATGAGTCTTAACACATTCCTATCATTAACATTTGATCTTTGAAGATTATTGGAAAATAGTTTTTAAAGTTATTAGGTTATGGATATTATTTTCTGCATTGGATAAAAGAAGATATTGAAATTTAAGAACTTAAAGATGAAAAGGTATTATAGCTACTAAGTGTCTTGGCCAGAAGATTTAATTTGGTACTTTTAGGATTGAAAACCCTTGCACTGGTTTATTGTAAACAACTCACATGGTGATGGAAGACAAACATAATTAGTGTATAAAGCTTTACCCATAAGCGCACCCTCTGAACATTTTCCTTGTTTATAAAACCTTATTTAATTAATCTTGTGGGGGTTTTAATAGTAAAATTCTACTCTAAATGCAACAAATTTTAAATGGCTGTGCTTAGGCTGGACTACAGCTTTGATTACTGATTTTAAAAATAGACCCGCTTCCCAGATAAAATCAAATCTCTCATTTGTTCCTTTACTTTTAAGGACAACACATCTAACTTTACAAGTTTTGACGGAAACGTTCAATGTGAGGAATGCTGACTCTGGAGGCCACACATGATGAATAGTCATGAAAAGTCCCACTCCTGGTTTCCTCACCTCAATCCGTTTGGTCTTTGTGAGCAGTCCACAGAAGAAGCTTTTGATGAATCCTCTTGGTTTTCCATTTATTCCCCAATAGGGGAATTCTTCAAGGCCTCTGTTCTATGTTTTGTCCGTCAGAAGGCCCCTTTATGAATTAAATAATGGTGACTGAAATAATTGCATTTAGTAATTGTGGTACAATTTGCAGGCAAGGGAATGGGCTTGAGACAGTCTCCTTATGTAGCCCAGGACACTCTGAGACTCATGATTCTTCATCCTTAGTCTCCTCCCCGAGGAAATTACAGAAGAATACCATCACATCTGACATAATACCAACATTTATCAGACATTTATGCCAAGAGAATGTAAGCTATTGATGTGTATAAAATTATTTAACAAAATAACCTAGCTCCACAAAGACCAAATATATCTGGGCACAGGGTCTTTTCTGAAACTGACATTCAACCAAGGACCATGTATGGATATAACCTAGAACCTCTGCTCAGATGTAGCCTGTGGTAGCTCAGTA
>REGO01000471.1:651394-730408 GCA_010120015.1 Rhombomys opimus | reverse complement strand
ATCAATGTTTTGTCAGTATTTTATTTATATATTTCTTGTTCCTTAGAATGTTTTAAAATTAGTTTATTTTTTATTAATGAGTTTATTCATTTTGTTTCCGAGCTGTATCCCAATCCCTTGTCTCCTCCCAATCCAACTCTTCTACCTCTTCTTCTCCAATGCCCCTCCCCCTGAAGGGGGCAACAGCCTTACCAGGCCACCCCTGTTGAGAGCTAATAGGTTAAGGTCAGATGGAAGGGTAAGGGGACCATCCAGGTTTCCTTTCTTTCTTTTTAGTTATTTTTATTTTTATTAATTACAGTTTATTCACGTTGTACCCCCCCGTGCCTCCCTCCTTCCTCCCTCCCCTCCCAGCCCCACCCTCCCTCTTCCCTACCTGTGTCCCTCTCCCAGTCCACTGATAAGGGAGGTCCTCTTCCCCTTCCCTCTGAACCACACTTGCTTCTTTAATTGACGGATTTTCTGAGGTTCCAAGAAATGTTTATCTAACAAGCTGACTGACAATCCAGAAAGAAAGGGTTTAGAGACCAGGAGAGACCGAGATGTGAAGTTCTAGCCTGAAATCTGGAAGGCTGAGAGTCAAGGCTAATTGATGCTTCCATCATTTTCCAAAAGTTAGAATAAAACAGCATTGACTCTCACACTCTCAGGCAAGGTGGATTTGGAGGAGTCGGGCAAGGAAATAAGTGGCAAAATAGTAAATAAGAACACAATATATTATATGAGATTCTCAAAGCTGTAAAAAATAGTTTTTAAAAAAGATTAATGAAGTAACTTAGGTCATAATATGTACTTCTGTATTTTAATGTTTCATTATTAATATCTTTCTGTAGTCTTTGTTGTTCAAAACAAACAAAGAAAGAAAAAAAAACCTTTTATTTTATTCAAAACTACAACTGATCCATCTGAGAGCCACCAACCCTGAAGAAGGCAAGTTTCTGTGCTTAGTCTCTTTATTCAAATGTGTCTCTTATTCTAATATAACATAAAGGATAATCTCAGAATACTGTTAGGCCAAATATATAGGCACTCTATGGACCAGTTAATTTGACACATGGGATCAATCATGTAACATATAAATATATTGTCATAAGCTTGAAGCATCCAAGGGTGTTTAGCTAATATGTAGACCCCAGAGAAGCACCTGGCAGTTTTGGCTAAACTGATCATGGAGGCTCTAGATAAGAATATGCAATCTCCCCACAAATATTAGGTTAATAGAGGATAACTACTCCCCATAAAGGTACGTTGGATGGTTGTTTACCTCTATATTGGACTTTGTGGCTGTGTGAAATGAATCCTTGTAACTTGTGTATGCCAGGGCTTTGGGCACACTTGTGCAGGTGGTAAGATCTAACTGATTCTGAGGAATATGGCCTCCTGTTGTGGAACAGGCATGCATTTGGCTGTGTCGCTCAAAGAACACTCACTTTACAATCTTATGTTTGCCAGTTTCAAATAGAAAAATTAAGTCCATGAAAGTAAAGTAGTGTCCCCGACTGACCCCATCACAATCCTATTTCAACTTTCTGTTTAGCCAGCTAACGATATGTTTCCCTTATAATAGGCTATAAACATCCTAGTTCAGCAACTGTTCAAAAGAAGCATGAAGAGATGCCGCTTATTTGGGGCTGATTATTTTCTTAGTAATTCATTTTTAGAGCAATTGTGGCAATATTTAGGATTTGTCTCTTGGAAATGCCAGAGTGGCTGATCATTAACAAATTTTATGCACAAAATCCAACTTAAATCTAAGTTATTTACCTATTTCATACCTCAGTAGCAACAGGGAAGCATGTAAATGTGGAAAGAGACATTGTGAAATAAGTCTTCCATGCATCTTTTTTTAAATTTTTTTATTTAACTTTTATTAAATACACTTTATTCCTTTTGTATCCCCCCATAAGCCCCTCTCTCCTCCCCTCCCGGTCCCACCCTTCCCCCCTTTCTGCATGCATGCCTCTCCCCAAGTCCACTGATAGGGGAGGTCCTCCTCTTCTTCTTTCTGATCTTTTTTTTGTGCATCTTTTTTATCTGTTTTAAAAATATTATTAGTGCTTTGAGAATTTCATACAATGAATTTTGCCCCTATTTATTATTTCTCCTAACTCATTTCAGATTGACCTTTACCAAACAACTTTGTATCCTACAGTTTTATTCCATTGATCTTACTTTAATCAGTATTGGATCTAATCATGCATAAACCACAAATTTAATTTATTTGGTATGAAAATATTCACAGTTTATCTTATGAAGAATCCTATTCTTGGAGTATGTCTAACTATGAAATAAAATTATTAAAGACATTTTAAAAACTGGTCAATTAAAGCCACTATCTAATAAGTATAACTATCTTCACATTTGTCATTTTAAAAGACTGTAAAATGATTCCTAAGATATTGCAGTTTCTGTGTGCATCATTGGATTTCTTCATCAGCACACTTGAGATATTTTTGTAACTATTTCTTTCATCCCTTGAAATGGTCAAATGTCATTCAGAACCTCTTTATGTGAATTAAATGTCTGACAGAACTGGAGAACATTACATTTATTCAAATAATAAGTTCAAAGATCTTATTTTATTTTGAGTCTTTTGTAGTTAGTAAAAGTGGCTGTGAAGGCAATTATAAAGAAAAGTGGCCTAAAGAAATTTCAAAACGTATCAGAATCATTGGGTTCACAGTTGCCCAGCAGACCACACTTAGGCCAGTTATTCACGATGGGTTTGACTGTAGCTATGCATATGGGTGTATACAGTGAAAACCTTGTGGAAATGTAAGGTAAAAGCCTAAGCCGGGGAGTGAGAAAGGAAGCTAGCGAGGTAGAAATTCAATGTGATATATCTGTGGTGTGTGTTTGAGTGTTTTCCATGTGTGCGTTGGTACCCTCAGAGGCAAGCAGTTATGAGCTACCTGACATGAGTGCAAAAATCTGATTTTGGGACTGCTTAGAAGCAGGAAGCTTCTCTCAGCAGCAAGCTTCTCACTGGCCCTTGTTTTCTCTTCTGTGAAATGATCAGTGGACAAAGTGCTGGCCCAAACCCAAGAATGTGAGGATTAGAGCTCAGATCCTCAGAATCCAAGTAAAAAGACAGGCAGTCATGGAAGCTGCCTGTAATCCCAGCAGTCAAACGAAGAGCCAATGTACCTCCTGGACCAATGGCTAGCTAGACAAGGCAGAACTGGCAATCTCATGTTCAAAGAGAAAACTTGCCTTAATAAATAAAGTATAGATGAATGGAAGAAGATACAGTATATCAACTCCAGATCTTTACAGTTACACACATGAAAATGGACACCAAACTGAGGTACACCCACACACATATACACGCATGCCACACACACAGCAGAAAAACAACTTAAAAAATAAGCTAGTTTATTTTGGAAGTATTTTGATCTAACGTGAGGAACTAGGCCATTAGCACAAGCAAGTGATAAATAGGGAAGCCAAGATGTACTAGATTCTGAAATAATGCACTGTGATGTGTGAGATAGTAAGATTTTTACAGTAAGGGATACTTAGAGATTTTTTATTATTATTTATAGTATTGTCTGGAGGGGGAAACTAGAGAAGATTAATAAAAGATTTTGTTTGTTTGTTTAACTTTCTGGGCAGGACAGAATGAAAGACACTATTACGAACATGCCTTTGTGGACAAGTGAAAGAAAAAATAAAAGTGCTTACCAATCATAAGTAGTATACATATATATATATATATACATATACATATACATATTTCCTTAAGAGTCAGTATGGAGCAGAAGAGCTACCCTTTAGAAGAGTTATTGTGAAGATTCAATGAGATGATGTATGTAAAGTTTCCAATACAGCAACCATTGTATGCCTTATGGTTTATAAACATTAGTTTTCTTTTCTTGTTCATTTTCATGCTTTGGGTGATCATTTGCATTTCTATGAGTGTAAGATGAAAATGAATAATTTAGAATTGATATGCAGTATAATGAGGCAGAAGATGAAGAAGAAATATGATCTAATCAAAATGGGTTAGTCATAATCTCTTGACTTTGAAAAATAATAGCATAGTTAAGTCACATTTATACCAAGCTCTTAACTTTTCATATCTACGTATTTTCTTTTATCTCTTCAATAGGTACAAGATTTTGGTCAGTCAGGTTATTATCTCCATATACTTAATGAGGAAATTATTGACTTTGACTTAATCACATATCACTATTTTGTGCTGGTGTCTATATCAAGACAAAGCTTCTGTGTTTGGCAGGTGGCTTCTATATTGGCTCATAATGGTTCCTACCCCCTGGGATTCATGGCTTTGTAAAATTGTTGTCTCTGGTGTTGGCTAAACCTGGGTTGCCTAAAAAAAATGGTGAAAGGGCATTATTACAAAAAGTCGGCTCAAAAGGCACTGTGTCATGCATCATGCCAACATCTGGCAAAGCCTGTATGTAACTCAGGTGAATGAACCCAAGTCCTCTTGGGCCTGATACTGACCTTAAAAGTGGGGTTAGGAAGGAGTTTGTCCCTGCTAGATGTTCCTAACTACATAGTTAAAGACATCCATGTAGTAGAGCTTAATTGGGTAATTGTTGAAGCTTTTGTGCTTGGAGTTTCTCCCATGATAAATGACTGCACCAAATAGGTTTTTTTCCCCATAGATACAAGGAAGAATATAGGCAAAGGAATTAGATTAGGGGAAAAAAAGTAGCAGATAAAATGTGTCTCGTAGATTGGACTGGGCCATGTAAAGAGAGGGGAGTCAGGGAAGCCTGAAGCCAGGAGACCAGGTGAGCAGGAACGAAGAGCGGTGGCCAAGAGACCAAAAAATGGCAAAGTAGCCAAAATGGCTGGGTTATACAGTAATCACAGAAACTGCGGGAAGGGAAGCTGACCCCTAGGCTGGAGAGTTTAGGGTAGAGGACAGTGTGCCAGCCATCATTACTGGAAGAACATGGTGGCCAGTGTCCACATTAATAAATTTCATAAGCACCTAGTTAGCCATCTGCCCTTTGGTTGAGACCTAACAGTTTAATCTCTCTATAATTCAGATTTCTTACATAAAATAATAGAAGTGGGAACATCCTATGGAAAGAGCAAGGAAAAAGTACATCCAGCGTAATTGGAACTGTGATGGCCCATAAATATTCTCAAAATATTGTTGTTTCATGTCCTCATTAAAGCAGGAGACACAATGGATATTACAAATAGAGATCAAAAAATTTAAAAACCATTAAATTGTGATTATAAATACTAACCTAGGCTTTTAAAAGTGTCAGACTTTCCTTTCTTTAAAACTAAAACTCAGATCAACAGCCTAAAGATGAACATGTAGTCACTTGTCTTTCCTCCCCTGGACACATCTGTGTAAATTTTTTTAACCATTACTTACCTCCTTAATTGGCTTACTAGGACAGGTGGTTGAGATTATCTTGTGGGGTTTGCCAGAACTGAGGGATTCTGTCCTAAAACTCTGTTGGTAACATTTTGGCAAGGAAAGGCAACACAACCCAAGGCGACTGATGCTTTTTAAGCATCAGATTCTCATAGCCAGTCAGTTGCTAATGAAGAAGAAAGTGAAATGGCCTCATTTAGTTGCTGGAATTGCTTTCCTTCTAAGGACTTTTTCCCTTATCTCTTTGGCAGTGCTTTCCACCACTATTCCACGATGCAGAAAAGTGAGGGTTTGAACCACACAGACATTAAAATTTGACCCTTGTCCATCATGTTTTTCATCTTCCTCTACCGCATTCACAACCAAACTCTTGGGAAATGAAGGTAACAATGTTCATCTTCCAAAATAAGAATCTGAGCAGCTCTTTTGTGATGCTTTTATGTGAACATGCCGTAACAGAAACATAGACAGACAAGCTGGTTTATTTCTATGCTATCAGAATTTATTAGCTAGCAATACATTCGCAAGCTGTGTCAGTTTACTTGCCTGCAACTTGCCAAATAATCTCATTTTTCTTTATAGCTGGTCATTATGAAATACAGGTTCTTTTATTGCAGTCTTACTTAATAATGCTGTCAGATTACACATCACACTTTACGCAACAATTATATCTAAGTCGGTGTCTCTATGAAGTCTGTGTCTACAGAAGAGCAGCTAAAGGGTTAATGGGGCCATTGAGTTCAAATAGTCCTTGGTGAGATTGAGGCAGAAGGCGTGATACAGATGCAAAGCATCACTGCAGGTGGCTTGATAAGATTCTGAGGAGCACAGTGGGAGAGCTGCTGGAGGGTGAGGAACTGCGGCAAATACTGAGGTTGCCTCAAACTGCAGAGGTGCCAGACTGTGGAGGCAAGGTGCGGGACAAGGCCAGACAGACTAGTGCACAGCAATTCAGTAGCTGTGGAAATCAGGCAGTCTCTGCCTGTTGGTCCCCTGAAGTGCACGCTGAGTGATTTGAGGATAGGAATTTGGAGCCTGTGCAGGGCTCGGTGTCCTCTTGCTTGTCAGGTCCAGGAGAGGGCATTAGAGACACCACTGATCTGTTCTGTTTGAAATTCTCAGAAACGGTTTATTGATACTGTTTTAATTGTCATGCGCCTCTGTGTTTGCAGTCTACTCTGCTAAGTTTATAGCCCTTATATTTTACTTTTATCAGTAATTTATCAATCTGCCCTGTGATTTTGCCACAGGGCAAGACAGTGTAAGGACTCTTCCATCTTGTATTCTTGTGGAAGCCATTTCAGGTCTAACTAGAAATTCATCTCCTTGATGGAGAATCCCATGAAAAACTACCAAGCTCTGTTCTAGGAACCAAAGGTCAGAGTGTTCTAGCTCACTTAGATTATGCTAAATCTGCCTGTTTGCTCAAACCCCCTCCAGTTTACTGCTTATCAGCTTCTGTTAAGCTGTTTGCTTCCAAGTGGTTGCTTTGATAATCCCTTCCCCCATAGCTCCCTGACAAGATGCCAGGACTTGGTTTCTGCATTTACAAACCCCATGTTCTGGACATTTGGGGTCAAACCCAGGTTCTTAAACACCTGATTTTGTCCCAGCTGGCTGAAATAAAGACCTTTAATTGGCTGGGAGGCTCCACCCAGGAATGGATCAAGACAGTTCTGGGGCTTGCAGCTGAGCATGGGGTGGAGCACTGGGGGTCCTACGGAAGTGTTGAGGGAAAGATGGAAGGACCTGGAGAGCACAGGAACCCGATAAAAAGACCAACAGAGACAACTAACCCAGACCCACGGTGGCTTACAGAAACTGAGCCATCAACTAAAGAGCATGCATGGTCTGGACCTGGGTCCGTTGCACATATGTGGCCGATGGGCAGCTTGGTTTTCATGTGGGTTGCCTGACAAGTGTGTGTGTGTGTGTGTGTGTGTGTGTGTGTGTGTGTGCGCGCACGCGTGTGCATTGTGCATGTGTGTGTGTGGTGGTGGGGTGGGTTCTAACATAGACTCTCTTGCCTGCTTTTGGATCACTTACCCCTGGCCTCAGGGTTAGGGATAGAGTGAGTCCTGATGGTACTGGATGTGTTGGGGAGGGTTGATGAAGGGGGAAGGGTCATTCCCCTTTTCTGGGGAGAAAGGGACAAGGGAGGGAGGAAGGAGGAGAAAGGAGGACTGGAAGGAGAGGAGGGAGAGGCACCCTTGGGATGTAAAGTAAATAAACAGAAATATATATATATATATATATACACATATATATATCTTTGTCTGAGTGGTTTTGTCTAGTGGGCTATCCATGAAAATTCAGCATTAGATGGATGGTGATGTTTATATATGCACAGTGGCACATACAGTCATCAGGCCTCTGCATTTGTGCTTGAAATCGTGTTAAATGCTATTTTGTAAAATGTAGTCCCTGGAGGCAAGGGACAGCCTGAAAAACAGTGACACAGCATGATGTAACTTACAATAGGGCACAACCTATTTGTGTCCACCCACAGGACAGATAGAATTTACCTTGGGAATAGACATCAGATCAGACCAACTAAAACCAATTATATCCCTATGAGGGATAATTGAAACCAAACCATGGACTGGTTGATTAGTGATGTGTTTAGAGAACATTATTCGGAGGCATGATGGAGAATGTCATGTAGGAGCAGGTTTGCTCATCAGTGATTTTTGGAAGGCTATAGCAGGGTGATTCTGTGTTGCAGTGAACCTTGGTTACACAGAAAACCTCTTTTTTAAAGTTCACATCAAAATAGAGTCACTTTTGACAGCTGTCCTCCAACTAGCTAACACTTTGAAGTTATAGGAAATCACTTCTTATGCATGGCTACCTGACACTAAGTCTGTTCCACCAGAAATCACTCTGAGTTCATACTCACGGACATACATAGAAAGAAAGATGGTTCCCTGGAGAACTCTTTTTGTTGTTGTTGTTGTTGTTGTTGAGATCATATAATTACAACATTTCTCTCCTCTCTTTTCTCCTTCCAAGACTTCCCATACATCTCTCCCAGCTCTCCCTTAAATTCATGGCCTCATTTATTATTATAGGATCCTTTTAATTGGATACCTTCAAGCCCTTGGATTCTTCTAATATTTTGCTTTGGAATAGAGCTTCTACATCCCAGATTAAGTATCTGGGTCTTCTCACTTATAAATTCAGTCATGTCCCCTTCTCATGTATGATCCTATTGGCATGCCAGGAAACTTCAGAGTCATATTGGATTGGCCAACACCATAACTGATAAATGTTTGGCAAGGGTGGCATTGGCATAGGCTCTTAGACCCAGCTTTCGTTAAAATATATCGACTCCTTACTTGGGCTCATGGAGTAATGAAAGCAATATGAAACCTGGTGTTTCTGCCTTCACTTTGTAGGTCATTTTCACTTGAGTCACATGATTTACTCCAAAGGTAAGCATGTTAACCAGTCAGTGAATGTCTAACTTATTCCCTTCAAGGCCGAATTCTCATTTTTTTAATCCTGCAGTCACCTTGGCTTCCAGAAACCATGAATCTTTGCAAGACTGACCACCTTCAATGTAGAAATAATGCTATAATAGGTTACACACTGGATCAGTTCACCTTTTAGGACTCAGATTGGGCCTCGTTCAGCTATTCCTAAACCAGAAACTCATGTCCAGACCAGAAAGATGAACTCAGGCCATTGGACCCCGTTATTTGCCTTGTTTTCCCCAATACATTGATTAAACCTTTTTCCTGTGATTCAATATGTATGCGCGCGCACACACACACAGAAGCACTCACACACACAAACACATCCAAACAACACACCATACACATGCCCATGCATATACTCGTGCTCACTAAAACATGTATACCCATACATCCCACACTCCTCCACCCATTCCACTGCACGCAGATCTGTGTCCAAAGGAGAATAAGTGAAGAGAATCACATGACAAGCAATCGGGTCACTGAAGGAATTGAGATTATAAGGCAAGGAAGCTTTGGCCTAATTCATTGTTACGATTTCTTTCTGTAAAACAACAGTATTTCTATATTCAAATACATATTGTTTGCTAGGTATCTTAAAATCTTCTTTGTGAGTGAATTTAGTCATTTGATACATCTAATGACAAATATTAATCCATTTAATAATGTGTTTTGGAAAACCTGCAATGCTCAAGCATAAAGACATACATAGCTTTGTGAATATGCTGAAGCATAAATGGAAAGTATCCAAATAAGTATTATATATTTGGCGGTAATTATATCGAGATGTGTCTGTGATTAGAGATGTTCTAAGCAAGAGCTGATTTGCAAACTGTCTTTTGTGTTTTGGACATAGCAAAAGATAGCACTGGAAACAGAAGTAACAATTACTTTCAAGAGGTAAGTTACAAGATCTTACAGGTAAGTTAAAATTTTCAAGAGCAGCACAAGGAGGAAGGAGGATGGGAAATGCTGGAATGGGATATTAAAGGAAGAGTTGGCACTTACAGCCCACAAAGGATGGCTAGATTTAGAAATTCCCATTTACAACAACTAGTGTAACACTGAACATTATCATAGATGATTGCATTTTTCACAAAGTGAGTGTTAAATAATTTTATTTATATTTAATGATTAATTTTATACAAATTAAAGTTATGAAAAGATGTACACTACAGAAATAGATTGGAAAAATTTAGCATTTTCTCCCTTCTCCACATTAGACTGATTTTGAGCAATGTGATGCACTTAAAATAGCTTTGATATGAACATATTTTTTAAATTAAGAAACAATGGCCTGGGGAATTTTTCTTAAAAAGAAAGAACATGACATTATTTTCTTTTGAATTTCTGAGTTATGTGGTATGTTTATATTTGTGAAAATATATTCAAAATAAAGAAAATTTATTATTTTTTTCTCATTTGTTATCTAAAATCACTTTCCAGAAAAAAAAAATATGAGGACACAACATGGCTTCTATCCCAGTTCTGCAAGAAAACAGTTTTTTAGTTTGTCTCATATAACTTATTCTTCCACAACTGTGTGTGTATGTGTGTGTGTGTGTGTGTGTGTGATGCTGTATGTTCTACCCTCTGATAACAATGTACCCAGCTGACAGTGTGGCATTGCCAAACACTGTGAGTGCATATAAAAACTCCTCTTTTTTTCTTCTCTCTATGCTGTCATTGCAATTTGTTTTTTACATTTTCACATGTGAATTACATATAACAACAAATTTCATTGTGACATTTTCATACCTATATATAATGTATCTTGGTCTATTCATCTCTTGCATTACTGTTGCTCTTCTTTTTCCCTCACTAGTCCCCATTCTGCTTTCATGTCTTTTTGTGTGAATTACATAACAAGTTTACTTAGGCTTGCCTGTGAGACCATTGATAAAAAGTTACAAGATGTGGGCAGCGTGCTAGTGGCTACGCCATGGAAGAAAATGTCATTCCTTTCCCCAGGAACCGTTAACTGCTTATAGATCCTCACAGAGAGGCAAGGCCTTATGAGCCCCTCGTCCCTCACATGTGGAATGCTAGTTCATGTACAGGTTGTATGCAGATAATCACAACTGCTTAAAGTTCAACTACGAGACAGCTATATCATATGCCTAGAAGACCACATTCCATGACACTCCACTCAGTTGTTTCTTTCCCATTTTCCAAAATGTTTCTAAGACTTAGAAGGGCTGAATACATGTACTATTGAGGGTTCAGCTTTTTTTAAAAAAAATACATTTTATTTCATTTATTACAACTTACTCACTTTGTATCCCCACTGTAGCTCCCTCCCTCATCTCCTCAGAGTGTCACAACACTCCCTCTTCTCCCCCTATGCCCTTTCCCTAGTCCACTGATAGGGGAGGTCCTCCTCCCCTTTCCTCTGACCCTAGCCTATCAGGTCTCAATAGGACTGGCTGCATTGACTTCCTCTGTAGAATGGCAAAGCTGCACCATCCACCCCGCCCCAGGGAGAGGTGAACAAAGAGCCAACCACTGAGTTCATATCAGAGCAGCCCTGCTCCCCTTACTAGGGAACCCACTTGGAAAAAGCTTTTGCTGTTGTTTGTTTGCTTTTTGAGGTAGGGTTTCTCTGAGTAGTCTTGGCTGTCCTGGACTCACTTTATAGACCAGCTTGGCAGAGATCTACCTGCCTCTGCCTCTCTGGGTTGCTGGGATTACAGGGCAATCCCAAGATTACAGGATTGCCCTGTGATCCCAAGATTGCTGTGCTCAGCTAGGGTTCATCTTTTAACAGGTTTTGACAGATTTTGAATCTGCAGTTAGACTTTCCATTGCAAAAGAAAGTTTCTCTGACCAAAGTTGATAGCAACACAAATCTGCAGGCATAAACATAAATATTTAGAAGTCAATTTGACAGACAAATTACGCAAATTTGGCAAAACAGCAGCATTTTCTTCATTAGGACCTATGATCTTCTCAGTCAAGGACTTTTAGCATTGCCATTTTTAAGCATAGAGGACCTGCAGATCCTCCATGATTGCTGTATGTGACTTTGGTGTAAACAATAGTGTAAGGCTTCTAGTTTCTGAACTTCTAGCAAACTAATATGCTTGATGGGTCACTCTGATGATAAAAGATTTTAAAACGAGATGCTCATATACTCTGCTTCTAGCAGCATGGCTGACAGTAGATGTCTCTGACACTATGGATATCCACCCAAATGCCAGTGAAGATGCAGAATGGCACTTGCTATGAGAAGATGTGAAAGAGTAGAGTAATGGAATGGTGCTTACAGAAGCTCAAGCAAATTTCCCAGAGCATGTTCCTCTCTCTACATTACTGGTCTGTATTTAGGTTCCACTTTAAGACCATCCCTGCCTTCTTCCCTTACTCTTGTTTTGTATATTTTTTCTTCATTTCTTTGTCTTTATTTTAAACATCTGCTCTGAATAACAACAGAAATGAATATAATGAAAACAAGGTTTCTTTCTAGTGTCTTTTCTTGAAATGACTCCTGGAACATTAACAGCATTCTTCTTTACTTTTCTTGCACAAATGTACAGTTTTAATTTTGATCTTTACATAAAACAGCTCATGCCTATCATTTTGCTCTTTCTAATCTACCTCTTTCTTTTGACCTTCTTTCTAATTTACTAATGTACTTTCTCCAAGTAACTACTAGAAGGAAACATGTTTTGTTTTGTTTTTTTCTTCTTCTTCTGTTTTATGCTCGTGCTTTTTCATTGTTACACCGGGGGTACACATGGGCAGAATTCAATATGCTGGTAAAATTTCACGTCAAGTATTAGTAGTTTTCTTTTGATAGAATAAATTTCAAAAGTGAAACTGGCTAAGTATGCTTACAATTTAAATTTGATAGATATACTAGATTAACAGTTTTGAGGATTCAAAAAGTTTATAGACTACCCTCTGTAGAAGTATGAGTTTGCTTTCCTACATACTCGTCTCAGTGTTGGATATGACGTCTTAATTGTTTCCAGTGAAATATGAAAAATTACTTTTAACAATTTACTTTTATATGTGTATGAGTTGCTTGCATGTGCCTATGTGTACTGTCTGCAGGCCTAGTGCCCACAAATGTAAGGAGAAGGTAATAGGTCCTGTGGAACTGGAGTTAGAGGAGGTTGGAAACTGCCATGTGATTGCTGAAATCATATTCCAGCCCTCTGCAAGAGCAGTGAATGCTATTAACTACTGAGATTTTGTCCCTTAATAATTATGTTTTATTTTATAATATTTTTTCTTTATGAAATTATTGACTTTCCTCTTGTATGAATTATACATTAATATGTTCACCTCTTATCTTGAATAATTTGTATTTTGTTACTGATTCAGACATTTATAAATATTAGTTGGAAACAAATATTTACATGCTATACAAATATACTAAAACCATGTTTTCCAAGAAATTGTTTTGTTTTTGTTTGACCTTATCTGCATAAACATTGCTACAGATTAACATAGATCTAATAAGAGCCAATGCATTTATGAATAACTTTAAATTTTCCATCTTGATTATATCTCTTTCCTTTAAAAAACTGAAGATGAAGACATTTATAAACATACTTAGAAAAATTGGCAAACATTTCATTAGCCTGACCCAGAAAATAGGAGACTCAAAATACCAACCCCAGAAAAGAACATCCCTCTCCATCTCCATACTCAGTATTAGAGTATGCTATATAAAACTGTTTATCAGCAAATAGTCGAGTCTGGGCATATAGCTCAGTGCTTGAGCATTTGCTTAGTGCATTCAAAGTTCTGCTCTCCAGACGCAGAACTGAAACAAAACAAAATAAAAACACCAAATAAGATAAGTTAGGCCAAGTACATGGATTTCTAAACAAACACAAACCACCAGTAGAAGAAATAGATATTGTGATTTGTTGTTTAAAAAGTCAACCAATTAGTAATGATTACTTCCCAAAAAGAAAATCCTAGGTCTAAATGTTGAATTCTACCGAAGTTATAAAGGAAAAGTTTTATGGATCCTCCACAAAATTAGGAGATGAAAAGGAATCTAAATGCATTGAAAAGACCAGAATGACAGAGCACAATGGAGGCTGCCATCACTAGGAATCTCTTTGGAGACATATTTCTAAATTCTGAACAATACTTTGGCAGTCTTCATATGGGCAGCAAATAACAATGGAGATACCCATAATGAAGTGAAACTTATCCCAGGAAGGTAAGTGAAACTTATCACAGGACTTCTGAATATCAATGAACCTAACAATGACATTAGCAGAGCACAGGGAAAAACACTTGATCCCTTTTCTAGAAATGGAAAAAGCACCTGACAAAAGGCAACATCAATTTGTTCATGATTCAAATTATCAGCAACATGGGAACAAAAGGATTTTTTAAAAATGATATAGTGGAAATCTGTAAAATCTCCACAGCTAATAATATTCTCACCAGTAAAAGGCTGCATTCTTTCAGCCTAACATGAGGAGGAAAGACAGGCCGTCTTTTCCCAGAGCTTCTATACAACAGTGTGCTGGAAGTCCGTACAGAGGCTATGAGGCCAGGAATGTGTGGAGAAGGGACAGAGGTAGGAGAAGAAGAGAGGAAACTATTACTACATACCAATGACTTGATCATTAGAATAAAATGTTAAAACATGACCCCTTTACAGCAACATTAAAAGTTAAAATGCTTATCGGTAGATATAACACAAGCACAAATGGGCACTAAAATGTTAATATAAAATATGATTGAAAAACAAGATAAGAACTAAGCCTGGAAATGACAGCATTCCCCAGATTCAAAAGGTTTCCTGAGGTGTGACTTCTACTTCTGCAGAACTTAGAAAACCTTTCCTAGCATCCGTAGGAAAATGAAACCAAAACAACCTTGGAAAGGACAAAGAGAGCTGAACTCATACTTTCCACTTTACAAACTCATGACAGTTACAGCAATAAAGACAGCGGAAAATCAGCACAAGTGCTGACATATAGATCAATAGAACAGAGCTGAGGCTCCAGAGGAAATTATTTTACATAGTGTCTAAAGAAACTATTTTAGACGGGTTCCATAATAATCCAGTATCAATAAAAACCAACCACAGAAATGTCTTCTATCAAGTAATAGTAAAACAATGAGCATTTGTATGCAGAAAAGATGAAATGATTTAAATTGTTTATAATCCATGACTACCCATGTGCTTTGTCAGATGTGCGAATAATGATAGGATACTACCAGGAACGTTGCTGTGAGAGGTATTTTCACTTCGTGAAGAACGGAGCACTGTTCGTCATGGCTTATTGTTCTCCCCTTTCCCTCACCGCTGCTGATGAACCTCTCAGATCAGCTGCTGGACCAGCTTCTTTAGATGGAAATGTTCCCAGCAGCTCAGCAAGCTGCCACACCCACCTACACTCACCGATCTCATGCATGTAGCTGTTGACACTGAAGTACAAAATTTTGACTTCATTTTAATTAATTTAAATATAAACAATAAGGAGCTACTTTATCGATCTATTCAGAGCTAGAGTTTGTGAATAACCAGCAACATGAAGTGGGATAGGAAAATCAACTGTAAATTCAAGTCTTAGTTCAGTTTACAACAAACACCTTTCAGAAAGATGCTAGGCATACCTAAGAATCGGAAAAACACTTGGAAATTAAGGTAGAAAAACAGAATTGGGATATACACACAGATTTTAACACAAATACCAAACATTTTACGTTGAAATTTGCCAATGCTAAAATACATTCAACTAGCTTTTTGACATTCAGTCTGGTTCTTTAGCGTTGATAATAAATTGCCTAGGGGATTTAAAATAGCCATTTCCTAATGATGCAGGTTGTTAAACTTGGACTGTGTCTTAATAAGAGAAGCAGATCCATCTTGTTCTCAATAAATCTTATACAAAAAGCAAGATATGTGCATTCATCCAATTAGAATCTCTCAGCAGATACTTTTGATAGACTCCATGTAGTATTAAAGTAATATTAGGGAAGGAGGTTACAGCTGGTGAAGAAGAGGACATACTGTCTTTGGTATACTCCTTGACCTGCTCTTTTCTATAGACAGAAGCAAAGTTTACTTTAGTTTGAAGGTAAAAAGAAAGCCCTAAGGAATAGGAAGGCAGAGTCAGCAGGCCTCCAGAGTGAATTCTGCAGACAGGAAGAAAAGACACAATTAGCATTATACTCAAGGATGTCAGGCATGAAAGAAAATCTTACCGAAAGTTAAACAATTCTGGCTTGTTCCAAACTCAATATATTGCCAAACAGCTGTGTAAAAGTAATACTTACTGTTGACACTGCATTAAAGATTTACATCCTGCTCTAGCCTCTTCCATACGAAGGATCTAAAGGCTTGAGATCAGTTTTGTTTTGATTTTTTGGGTAGTAGTTGAAATTTTTGTTTCTCTTTTCTTCGATGTGAGTGCCCTCTTTCCCTACCAAAGGGTTCCTAGTGAATGTCTGTGGACCACTGTCTTCTATCATAATAGATGTAGCACAGGTATCAACTACGTAGCCTGGTGGCCTGTTCCAAGTGGAGACCGTGGTAGGAGCAAGAGTTTTCAGGAATCAACTGTGAGATTCAAAATGTTGAAGAAAAACTAGGCATGCCTGCGGTCCCAACACCTATAGGGTAGGAGGGAACATTGAAGCAAGTCTGGGATATGACAGAGATTCTGTCTTTTAAAAAACTAAAGGGGGGGAAAGAAGTACAAAAACCAAAGAGAAATGCTTTAGGAAGGGCTGGTGATAAGCTCAGCATACAGACACTTGCTGGCAAGCATGATGCCCAAGTTCAATTTCTGAACTCTTATGTTAAAAAGAGATAACCAACTCCCAAGTATTGACCTCTGATTATACTCATGCACACACACACACACACACACACACACACACACACACACACACGCACATTCACACAAACACATACACTCTCATACTTACACACATGCACACACACTCACTCTCACACACACATTCAAACACATACACACTTTCACAGGCACACACTGACACACAAGTGAGAGAAAAAAATTAACAAATAGATTTAAAAATTAAATGCGTTAGAAAGTAAACTGTTGCCATAAAATCTTGTGTAGTATAGCTAGTGATAATCAAATACTTATAATAGACACAATATTTTAATATTAATTGATTTCGTGATCATCATTTCAGGACAAATGATATTTTAGCTCCAATAAAAAAGTCAAGAAAGTAGCGCTTGGTAAAGAGTGACTAATGATTTGCCACAGGTACACAATTAATTATTGATAGAGGTCCAGAGCCATTCACTAAGCAGAATGCCATGTGCTGTCTCTGATGCAGAGCAGCATTCTCCCTATCAGTCAAGGTGAAAGACAGAGCCACCAGCACCCTCAGGTCGCAGTGACCTGCTGGCATATGAAAACTGTGCGGCTTTCTGTAAGTGTGACTTGCATCCAAATGCTCTCCTCATCCCCTTACCTTTAAAGGCAAAACCCAATCCAAAACAAAACAAAAATGAGGATAAAGCCAATGAGTCCTTTTCCTTTCTGGAACCTCACTGAAACAACAAGAAATAGCATTCACAGGCCTTTTAGCCATCTTTCTATTAATTTTGCAGTTGGACAACTGGACCCCAGGATGGGACATGTAGAAATTAACCTGCCTGAAAAAGATTTTCCTGTGCTGACTTCCATCTGAGCACAACAATGAACCCTCAAGGAACTGAAAGAAATATACACTGAATTCAAGTCAAGGGAATTGGCGCTTAGTCTGAAGAGCCTGGCAGTGGTGTTGCCTCTGGCCAGGTCATTTTTGACCTCCATGAGTTGTCTGGTTTTGTTCATAAAGCCAGGGCATTAAAAGTAGGACAGTCAAATTTTAAAGCTCCAACTTTCTTGGAGTTTAAAATCTGAAGGCAAAATTTACCTTTACTATATCTCCTATAGTAAAAATTTCAGTAAGTAAACAAATACAGCATCTTTTTTTTTTTTTTTTTTTTTTTTTTTTATGAGGATGTGCTCGGAGGTCAGCTCTGGCAGTCATTGCGAACAAGAGGATCATCTACAGTGGGATTAAGGACATAAAAGTAAGTGAGTGCAAGCAGTCTTGTGACTGGGGGTTACAATATTCTGCGGGTTTATAGCCACGCTGGGAAGGTACTCTGCTGTTATGTATGTCCAATCATAATGGAAAAAAGCATGATGGACGCTCCTGCACATGTATTAGAGAAAGAAAAAAAAGAACTATTTGTCCTCCTCTATGGCCTGGCAAGGCTGCTCCCCATCAGGGGGAGGTGATCAAAGAGCCAGCCCATGAGTTCATGTCAGAGACAATCCCTGTTCCTGTTACTGGGGAACCGTTTTGGACACTGAGCTGCCATGGGCTACATCTGTGCAGGGGTTCTAGGTTATCTCCATGAATGGTCCTTGTTCGGAGTATTAGTCTCAGAACAGACCCCTGTGCCCAGATTTTTTTGGCTTTGTTGGTCTCCCGTGGAGCTCCTGTCCCTTCCAGGTCTTTCTATCTTCCCCTTCTTTCATAAGATTCCCTACACTCTACCCAAAGTTTGGCTATGAATCTCAGCATATGTTTTGATATCCTGCTGGGTAGAGTCTTTCGGAGGCCCTCTGTGGTAGGCTCCTGTCTTCTTCCCTATTTTCTCTGTCTTCTGATTTCCAACCTGTTTGCCTTTCTGAATGAAGACAATGCAGCCAGTCCTGATGAGACCTGATAGGCTAGGGTCAGGTGGAAGGGGACGAGGTCCCCCCCTCTCATTGGGCTTGGGGAGGGGCATATGAGAAGATGAGGGAGGGTGGAATTGGGAGGGAGGAGTGAGGAGGCTACAGCTGGGATACAAAGTGAATAAGCTGTAATTAATAAAAATAAAAATAAAATAATATTGAATTAAGAAAAATAACTATTTGGAGGAGGAAAATGAAACATCTGGTTTTATTGCTGGAAATTAAGATACAGAGAACAAATTGGCGGGGGAACACTGGCTTTTTTCTACCGCCACCTTCTTTGTCAGATTGAATGTGGGTGCGTGGTACTTGCTTTTCCACAGGTGGTACCTCACTTTCAAATTCAAGATCTCATAGGTGTCTCTAGTTACCATAAGCTGAGTCATATATCTCGAGAAGCTGTAGATGGGAGTTAACATGGGGTTCTCTTGATTTCTATTTCAGGAAAGCAAGGATTCTAATTGGAAAAAACAAAACAAAAAACAAAATAAAACAACAACAACAAAAACCAAGATAATAGTAAAATTCTCCTAAGGGTGGGTAAGACTTCATGGGCATCTTCTTTCTTCAGGATAGTATGTTGAAGGTTTTCATGTTGGATTTCCATGTTTCACAGCTGCTGTGTGTTCCTCATTGCAATAGCCATGTCACATCATATCTGGATGCCAGTATTTCGTGTCACTTCTTTCCATCTTCTGAGTCTTAAAGTCTGCCCTCTCTTTCAATGTTACCCCATCTTTGGTGGTAGGGTAATATAGATGACACTTTCAAAGAATAAACAATAAAATAAGACAACAAGAAGGAAGTGTAAGAGGTATTTTTCATCCATAGTTATGGACCTTTATCTATAGTTGACAAGAGAATGCTGCCCCAAATTAACCTCCCTGATTGGTGTATTTTTAAAAGATTTAACAGTGATAAAAATGTAGACACATTTTGAAGAGAAGATGGATGAGGTTTAAAGTTGATGTGAGAATCCTGTTGTGTCTGGAAATCACTGTTTCCTTGGTGCCTTCCATCTTCCATCTTCTCTGCCTTTCTGTCTCTTCTTCCACATAGCTCCCTGAGCTTTGTGGAGAGAAGTTTGATGGAGACATCCTATTTGCAACCTGGTGTCCTAAGATCTCTTAGTCTCTGTACATTGTCCAGCTATTGATAGCCATATTGGATTTCATCTATGAGAAGAGGAAGCATTTCTGATTATGGCCTATCTATGGACATAGCATGAAATACTGCATTATATGAGTGTAGCAGTGTCTTTGGAATTCATTTTATGCTGTTTATTTTTAGCAGAAAAATAGTATTCGGTTTTTCCACAGATTCATGGCCTATTGAGCTCCCTTCTTTAAACAAGAAGCTATCACCGACTGACAATTGCTTGCAAAAGGAAAATTTGTTTTCTTCAATGGAGTCTCACTGGGTATACAAACCACACTTACGAGCAGTGCCCAGGCCTCACAGTAGATAGTCAACACACAGAAAGATCAATAGTATTTTTGGAGAATTTCTTTTGCCTCATAATGCTTTGTTTGGTCCTTTTAAAAATCCTTACTGTCTTTGGCTTGTAGATTATGTTTTCTTAATTTGTGTTTTCATAGGTTTTGGGTTTTTTGTTTGTTTGTTTGCTTGCTTGTTCATTTGTGTGTAGGTATGTAAGTGTGTAAGTATGTGTTTCTCATGCTTTTTCTTTTTCTTCTGGTTTGTTTGATTTATTTGTGTATTTATTTTTTAAGGAAGAAAGAAAGAAGAAGGGACAGATATGGGTGGGAGGTAGGGAGAATCTGAAAGATATGAGGAGGAGGAAACTATGATCACAATGTGTCTCAGAAAAATATTTTAAATAAAAACATTGGTTAATATAAAGATTTGAAACATAAACTATCAATATTAAGAGTATATATTACAGAGCCTGAGGGAATTTATTGCTCGTTATTTGAGTTTTGAAAGTATCACTTATAAGAGAGCTGGTAGAACTAATTTTATAGCTAGGAAGTTGGTGGGCAGTTGTGATTCTAGCCCTCAGGATGTAGAGACAGGAAGATTGGGAGCTCAAGATCTACATGGGTTCCCTGTCAAGTTCTTGTTTCAAGGATAAACACAAACAAACAAACCAACTAAAGAAACAAAACAAAACAACAACAAAAAAATCAAATTTCATTTACCAAACCTTTTCCCCACCTCAAATTATAATAAAATTTATATATCCTGGAATCAGAAATTAAACATTTTCAGAGGAATCTTGTGATCGGGTGATACTTCTGGTGGTTTTAGGAGGTAATGGATACTTACAATGTACTGTAAGCATTTCTAAGTACTTCTCTGCTCTTCCTGCCCTGCATTTCCAGTGTAATGCTGCTGATGGTCACTGTTGTGGGTAGCCCTGACTTTGACTGTACTTTCCATCAGCTGCTTCTACATTGCTGTGAGATTCCTTGGCTATGGACATTGGATTCATAGCTCTTTAGCCTACTAGTACTCATTTTCAGGGCTTGTGGAAGTTTTGGTGTCTGTTAGCATGAAGAATCCTCAATCTCACCTCACTGGTTTACATTCTTCTTGATGTATTGACTTCAGAATTTTAATTCTCTTTATTTTATTTTTATTTATTTTTATTTTTTGGCCGATTGGAGGCCTAGCCTGACTTGTAGTATTTTGGAAGTGCATCCCAACATTCAGTTGAGCATCTTACTGGGTGAATGTTAGAGAAGATAATACACATAATAAAAGGGAGGCTTCTTTTCATTCAAGAAGGAATAGTCTTGGAAACATTTGCTTCTTAACTAATTCATTTACTATCCTGGGATGTTTACAAGACATTTAATTTCTCTGAAAGACTTTCCTGATTTTTAAAATGGTGATTAATTTCTTGACTGCCCAATTATATAAATAAGAGATGCATGGCTCTTTGGGACATATGTGGTTCACTGAGTTGGTTCTCCACAGGTTCAGTCTGCTCCCTTCATCCAGTGGAGAGTGAGACAGCTGGGACCAGGACAGACTCTGAAGATAAAGTACCCCAGGGAGAACAGTGTCCACTTGTGTTCGAGGTCAGCCCCATCATCCTGCCAGGAGGCAAGGACCTTTAATTTCACAGTGTCGTTTTCCCTTCCCCAAATACAGCCCAACATATATTTGCTTTTTAAATTGAAGTGAACTAAAATTAATCTCATTATGGGAATCTGATAGTCCTTCAGGTACTCAGAGCCTCCTGAGTGTCACAAAAGCAGGATGAAACATTCTGGCAACATGCCAGTGGGGAAGGCAGAGGCAGCTAAGTGGATGCCTAAGGGGCTGGGGGTAAAGGGGCACTGAATGCTTGTGTATAATTTGACTCCTTTTGACATTTTGTCAAAATATTGCAGCTCAAGCCTGCACTTGAAGCCTGATTATTTTTGAGAAATCCTTAAAGACCTGCCTTGTTGTTTCTTAGCAGACAGTTTACATTTATGAAAGGCATTTAAATATTATTTAAATTTTATTTAAATATTCCACAGAGGTTTGTTATTCAGCATTAATTTTGGCAACCCTGTGTTCCATAGCCACTGCTAGAGATTGGTGTGTACATCAGCCACCTTAGAGGACATGAAACATACACTTAAGTCTAACTTGGATTTTCTGGGCTTGTTGATCGGAGGAGTGATGAAATACCATCAAGGAGTAGCAGAGGGGTCATTTATAACTTTACCTGTTTTTTAAATAAATTCTTGCAGTCTTCATGCAATTGTTTCTCCATGTCTGACTCTGTCTTCCATCTTGCCTTCCAGATTCTCAGTTGATGGTTTTTCATCCTCTTGGTCATCTTCAGTCTCTTTATGCTTCATATGTATAAATAGAGATCAATTGTTTCTTTGTACCTTGAGGATTCTCTTGCTTCTAAGGAAAGTTATCCAACACTGTCTCTTAGGTCATACTTTAAAGTATTGATAAACCAACTTTTCCCAGACATCAATCTCTGTTTAGCTCCTTAAAACTATGTCAGCTCTATACATTGTATTCATCTATCCCTTTTGAAAGCAAAATGATAGTCATTAAGAACAGGTGATTTCTTCTGATGTCCATCCTCTTTGCCTTTCTGGATAAGGATTGAGCATTTTAGCCAGAGTCCTCCCTCTTGATTAGTTTCTTTAGATGTACAGATATTAGTAGGTTTATCCTGTATTATGTGTCTATATGAGTGAGTATATACCGTGTGCATCTTTCTGCTTCTGGGATAGCTCACTCAGGATGATCTTTTTCAGATCCCACCATTTGCCTGCAAATTTCGTGATTTCCTTGTTTTTTTATTGCTGAGTAATATTCCACTGTGGAGATGTACCACAATTTCCGTATCCATTCCTCCACTGAGGGGCATCTGGGCTGTTTCCAGCTTCTGGCTATTACGGAACAAGTCAGGAGCCTGACACAGAGGACCTCTGAAAGGCTCTGCCCTGCAGACTGTCAATACAGATGCTGAGGCTTATGGGCAACCTTTGGGCAGAGTGCAGGGAATCTTATGAAAGAAGTGGGAAACAGTAAGATCTGCAGAGAACAGGAACTCCACGAGAGCAACAGAACCAAAAAATCTGAGCACAAGGGTCTTTCCTGAGACCGATACTCCAACCAAGGACCACGCATGGAGATAACCTAAGACCCCAGCACAGATGTTGCCCGTGGTAGTTCAGTGTCCAAGTGGGTTCCATTGTAATAAGAACAGGGACTGTCTCTGATATGAACTGATTGGCCTGCTCTTTGATTACCTCCCCCTGAGGGGGAAGCAGCCTTACCAGGCCACAGAAGAAGACAATGGAGCCACTCCTGATGAAACCTAATTGACTAGGATCAGAAGGAAGGAAAAGAAGACCTCCCCCATCAGTGGACTTGGAGAGGGGCATGTATGCAGAGGGTGGAGGAAGGGAGGGATTGGGACAGGAGGAAGGAGGAAACCACAGGGGGGATACAAAGTGTATAATGTGTAATTAATAAAGAATTAAAAAAAGAAAAAAAGAAAAAACAAAAACAAAAACAAAAGAACAGGTGACTTATTTTGATGGATTTTAAAAAACTTTTATTTGTGTCTTTGACCTTTGTAAACTTATTCTAAGCCTTAATTTACTCATCTGTGAAGTAACTATACTAACAATTTCTACCTTAGAAACTAGTAGGAGTGTGTGGAGGTAACCCACACAGAACACTTTCAATCTAGAGAGAACTTACTTGAGTTAAGTACCTAGAAGATGAACAGGAATAATGAAAGGATATATCTATGCTGATTATTTTCAGTTTGACAACATACTTCATAACCGTAACTACTTGGAGAATATTCAAAATACACTAGATACTAAGGAGAACGTTTGCAATGACGATGAATACCATGGACTGTATGACCACAGAGATTATTAATCACTATGCTAATTACAGAGGCACTGGGTAGATACATAGATGTTAATAAATAAACATGCTAATGGAGATCTACTGTATCTCTCTGTGCCTAGCCACCAGCCCCTATAATTTCTTTTATTATTGTGGTATCATTCAACTGTCACATAGCATTGGTCTTAGACTGTTAGTCCAAGATATATGGCTGAGGATGAACCACTTATTATGTCTAAAGACCACCGGTTCATGGTTAGCTAGAGTTAATAAAAATTTTACCTATTTTATCAGGTATCTTCAGGACTGGCTGCAAAGTCCTCCTCTGTGGCCTAGCAGAACTGCTCCTCCCTTGGGGGGGTGGTGGGGAGGTCAAAGAGCCTGCCATTGAGTTCCTGTCAGAAATAGTCCCTGTTCCCCTTACTATGGGAAATCAATTGGTTACTGAGCTACCACGGGCTACATCTGAGCAGAGGTTCTAGGTTATATCCATACATGTTCCTTGGTGGAGTGTCAGTCTCAAAAAAGACCCCTGTGCCCAGATATATTTGGTCCTTGTGGAGCTACTATGAAAGAGGAGGAGGTCCTCCCCAATCAGTGGATGTGTAAAGGGGCAGGGAGGAGATGAGAGAGGGAGGGTTTGGGAGGGATTGAGGGAGTGGGATACAGCTGGGGTACAGAGTTAATAAAATGTAACTAATAATAAAAAATAAATTAAAAAAAGAACAAAATAAAACATAACAACAAGAACAAAAATTTTACCTACATCTTTGTGGATTGTGATGATGAAACATTCTCACAATTCCTCAGCAGCGATATATCCCCAGTGGGTAGTAAATTAGATAGATGTGGGAATACAGAGAATAAATTGTGAGCTGCCAATTCAGTTACTACAGTTTTGTTGCTCGGGGAACATTTTACAATGTTCAGAGTTATTTTCAGGTGCTGAAGCTGGAGATGACAGTAAGGGACCCTGCTGACTTAGTCTACAGATACTTCTATAACAAACTGCCACAGAAGAACAGGCTCACTTATTACCAGTCCCTAGACAGGACTACCCCTCCGTGGAGGCCGTGTTCATTTGTACTCTACTATGTAGGAGTCACAAGAACCATGAGGTAACCCAACATTTAACATAATTAGTGTTCTAGAAAGCTAAATAATTGTTTGTGGCAAAGGATGACCCCATTTGACAGGTTAGCTTCCATGGGTTGGTTTTCAGAAGAAAGATTCAGTGAGATCTGAGTTCAAATACCAAATGTCATTTTCTTGTTTGCCAGATATATATCGTTCATATTTGAATCAAAAATAGAAAAAAGTTGCTATGTACATGGTTGAGTAAATGTCCTTGTTGTATACTTGAGCATCTTTTGGATATATGCCCAGAAGTGGTATAGCTGGATCTTGAGGTAGCACTATTCTTAATTTTCTGACGGAGTGCCAGTTGATTTCCAAAGTGATTGTACAAGTTTGCACTCCCACCAGCAATGGAAGAGGGTTCCCCTTTCTCCACATCCTCTCCAGAAAGTGTTGTCACTTGAGTTTGGTTTTTTTTTTTGTGTGTGTGTGTTTGTTTATTATTCTTTAATTAATTAAAATGTTTTAAATTACAATTTATTAATTGCAATTAATAAATTAATAAATGTATTAATTTTTATTAATTACAATTTTTCCCCTTTGTATCCCAGTGGTAGCCCCCTCCTTCGTCCCCTCCCAATATCATCTGCTCTCCCTCTTCTCCCATGCCTCTCCTCAAGTCCATTGATATGAGGGGCAGAGGGAAGTCCTCTGCCCCTTCCTTCTGACCCCAGCCAATCAGGTGTCATAAGGACAGGTACATTGTCTTTTTCTGTGGCCTCGTAAGGCTGCTCCCCCCCTCAGGTAGAGGTGATCAAAGAGCCAGCCACTGAGTTCATGTTAGAGGCAGTTCCTGTTCTCTTTACTATGGAACTCACTTGAAGACTGAGCTGCCATGGGCTACATCTGTGCAGGGGTTCTCAGGGTTCTAGGTTACCTCCATGCATGGTCCTTTGTTGGCGTATCAGTCTCAGAAAGCAGGAAAAGATTCACCTTTTCACAATACTATCATTGAGTTGTGTAGTGCATCACTTGTGCATACACATTTTCAATGACTTCTTATTAATGCATGTAAAGAGTTATCTTCAGTTAGTGAAAGGGATTCTCCCATCTCAGCCTGTATTAATAACCAGTAAATGAATCAAAACAGCACTCTTATTTAGGAGAGCTTGAAACCTCTTAACTTTATTTATGTTTTCAGAGTTTAGTTCCAATTCTGTTCATCTGTCATTTCTGTATCCTGGTCTACTTCCTTGCTCTCACCTTCCCTCTCTCCCTTCCTCCCTCCTTCCCTCCTTTCCTTTCCTCCTTCCCTCCCTCCCTCTCACTTGCTCTCTTTCTTGCTTTCTTTCTCTACTTTTCTCCTTTTCTTTCTATCTGCTCACCTATCACCTTTATATTATATTTAATCTGTTAGTTTTAAACTAAGTGCTGTCTGTTCCTATTCCCAACTACAGTCTGTCTCTTTTTGGGTTCTGTTTTGAACACTGTGCTGGAGGTATTCTTACTGTTTATAGTTATTATTTGTAAGCTTCTTTCCCTTTGACCTGATATAAATTTTGATTCTTAGGATAAAAATCTTCTTTTTCTTCCTTCATCTTACCGAAGTCTCAGGGAACAAAGCTATTTCCAATTTTTCCATACAAGTGACTATTACATTTATTGACTGTGTTCTGGAAAGGCTGTTGCTGAATTTCACATAGAAAGAGAAATTAAATGAAAGTTTTCTAGAGTGTTCAACTAGGCTTAATGTTACTTGGAGCAAAAGGGTTACCATCTCAGTTAACTTAAAATATGCCTACTTCTCATGGGTTTTATTGTAATAATGCAATGCTTTCATTATTCAGACAGCAAAGGGAATAGATAATCATTCAGAAACTACTATAAAAAGTATTTTAAAGTGTGTAATGGTTTAGTTTTATATGCACATTTATTAACTTGCCTGAAAACGGGTATACTACAGAGAAATAATAAGAGAAGAGAATGGCATTTTGATTTTTTGTTGTATTTTCTTTGAAGGGACTTAAACTGAGATAGTAAATGGTGCATCTGTGGATTTAATTTAGCAGACATCAATGGCATCATACCTTCTGCAGACAAAGGTATTTTATAAGAAGGCTGCATATGCCACTGAGAACCACCCCCTTTTGCAGACACAGGTGGAGACACAGAAATACATACGTAGACAAACATGCAAATGTACCTCCATAAGTGGCAAGGTAGAAGAAAAGGCATAAAACTGAAAAAGACAAGAGCATATTAAAAAGTCAGCATTGAAGATAATTCAACCATTTTACACCATATTTCACTTTCCCACTAGATTTAGGTTCTTTTCCTTTTAATATTTACAACATGTTATGTGTTACTTTTGAAAGAGTGAACAGCCAAAAATTATGTCTTTTTAGTAAAGATATCCCAGGGGATGTTTGCCCATGCTGGGACATTGTGGGTGTGGAAAAGCTTAATAGCTGTACAGAAAAAAGAAAATGTTTAGCATGTAATACTCACAATCAAAGCTATTGAGCAAAAGGCAGCATTTGTTATTCTTTAGGAAAATTGGCAATATCAAAAATACTTACTGTGAATAATTAAAAGCAAGGAAATATGTTATTGGTTCCATTAAATTTGTCCAAGGACCAGAAGAACAAGTATAGAATTAACTGCATTTACAAACACTTTATTTCATCATGAATACTGCAATTTAAAAAGACAGCCCTTTAGCCAGTTTTTGCTTTGAATCATTGCCATCATTAATCAATTATACAAATTGTCATCAAAATAAGAGATTTTTATTCAATGTTCTTAACAGAATGGGAACATGAATGAATGTATTCCTTGCATTGGAGTTTTTATAGAGTTGTAATTAGAATCATTTTGATTTTAAAATGTTTTCGTTTGTATTCTTTTGTAGTTAAAGGGAGAGCTGCCTTACTATTCTAAGCACCAGAGATGCATGGAAATAAGACAAACATTCTTCACGAACATATATTCAGCCAGGGTTGAGAAGAGACTATGTCCAAGTGAGTACACTGACAAATTCATTTAATCTTCAATTCAATGCTATAAGCTAAAACCTGGACAGGTGCGATGGCTCAGCGGGGAAAGGCTGACAACCTGAGTTCAGCACTGGGGAACCATTTGGAGGAAGTAGAGAACTGACTCCTGAAATTGGCCTCATCCCTCCTCACATATACCATTGCATATGTGCAGACAGCCCCACACCTTGCCCCTACAACAAACAAATAATAAATAAAGGTAGATGCAATGAAAACTAGATTTAATCAGTTTGGCTTGATTGGGGTAAATGTTGCAGAAGAGTGGAAAGCTATTTTATATTAGTAGATGAATGAAGATGTCTTTAGAAGGTGATATTGGAGCAGAGTTCTAATATTTTTTTCTGTTTTTAATTTTTATTTTTCTTCACAATTAATTAATTATATATCCTGATTGAAGCTCACTCCCTCAATTACCCCAGTCTCACACCCCCTCCTTCTTCCCCTCATCCCCTTCCCCTAGTCCACTGAAAGGGAAAGTTCTCCACTATTGGCATCAGCCTATAGCTTGTTAAGTCTCATCAGGACAGCCTGGATCCCTCTGCTCCATGGCTTGGCAAGGCTGCACCATCAGGAGCTAGTGATAAGAGAGCAGTCAACTGAGATCATGATGGAGGCAGCCTCTGCTCCCCTCACTCAGAGATCCACATGGAGACTGAGCTGCCATTTGGCCATTTCTGAGCAGGGTGTCTAGTCCTTCTCCGTGCCTGGTCCTCCATTGGTGCATCAGTCTCTGCAGGACTCCCTGGCCTCAGATCTTTTAGTTTTTGGTCTCTTTGTGAGACTCCTGTCCCCTCCATTCCCTCTAATCCTACCCCTCTCTTCCTCTATAAGACTCCTTGTGCTCTGCCCAAAATTTAGCCCTGAGTCTCAGCATCTGCTTTGATCCCCTGTTGGGTGAATTTTTTAAGAGGACCTTCTATAGTAGGCTCCCGTCCTGTTTCCTCTCTTCTACTGATTCTTGTGTCTATCCTGTTTGCCATTCTGAATGAGATTTAAACATCTTCCCTAGGGTCCTCCTTAGTGTTTAGCTTCTTTAGGTCTGTAGATGGCTGTCCTTCTTAATCACTGAATTTTATCCTTTGTTGGTTTCCTTTTTAAATCTTATGCTGTGTTCACACTTAAAGGTTTTAACCTATAAATAGTTATATGTTATAGGCTATGATCCACATGTAAGGGGACTGTTTTTTCTTTCTGTGTTTAGGTGAATTTGATTGCGAGTATACATTCTAAGTCCATTCATCTTTCTAGAAAAGTCCATGATTTTGTTTGCTTAACAGCTGAATAATATTTCAGATATGTAAGAACCATATCACAGTTCATTATCCATTCATTCATTGCTCTATTTATAATAGCAAGGAAGTGGAAACAACCTTAATGTTCATTTAAAAATAAATGAATAATCTTCTAAATGACCAAATAGAATTCTTGTATGCATATATATACCATATTTTCATTATCAATTTATTGTTATTTTGGTTATTGTTAATAATGCAGCAACCAACATAGGTTTACAAGTATCTCTGTGACACTTTGAATTGGAGTTGAGTATATGCCCACAAATGGCACAGCTGACTCTTGAGTTAGTTCTATTTGTAGTGTTTTGAGAAACCATAGTACTGACTTCCATAGTGGCTATCCACATTCACAATATTTGTCCAAATCTTAACAGTCATTTGTTGTCATTTGATTGTGAATAAAGTCCATCTGATTGGGATAACATGGAAATCTCAAAGGAGTTTGATATACGTTTTCTTGCGTACTAAGACTGAATAACTTTTCAAGAATGTATCGGCCAATTGTATATCTTTTGAGAACCATCTATTCCATTCAATAGTCTAATTATTGACTGGATGATTTTTGTCCTTTAGTGTTTACATTTGGTAATTTTTTATATATTCCAGATATTAATCTTGGACCTGATATCTCCTTAGCAAATTTTTCTGCCACTCTCTTTTTTCTGCCACTGTCTTTTCTCTGGTGATTGATTCTTTTATGTTGTATGTTTTTAAACCTCAAACAATCCCATTTATTTCTTAGAATAAATTTTATTGTAGATGCCTTTCATTTTGTAGATTAGATTTATTTCAAGAAATTTGTATGTGTTTTCTAACTATTGTCAATGGTGCTTTTCTCCTGATTTCTTTCTCAACTATTTGTTAGCATTATACAAAAGAGCTACTGATTTTTTTGTATTGACTTTGTGTTCTGTTACTTTACTGAAAGTGTTTATTAATTCTGAGAGTTTTCTGTTTGTGACATTAGTTTTTTTTTTGTTGTTGTTTTTCCAGTAGAGGATCACGGAGTTTGTTTCCATTCCTAACTGAATCTCTTTTATCTCCTCTGTCCGTGGTCTTGCTAAGCCATTGAGCACCGTACTGGATTAGCGTGGGGAACTGGACACATTTGTCTCATTGCAGACTCTAGGAGAGAGCTTTTAGGTTTTCATTCTTTACTATATATAATGTTCTTTGTCAGCTTGTCACGTATCTTAATCAGGGTTTAAATTGCTGTGAAGAGAAACTATGACCATGGCAACTCTTATGAGGAAAACATTTAATTGCATCTGACTTACAACTCAGAAGTTTGACCCATTATTATCATGGCTGAAAGCATGGTGGAGAGCAGGCAGGCATGGTGCTGGAGAGGAGCTGAGAGTTCTACATCTGGATTCTCAGGCAGTAGGAAGGGAGAGTGAGCCGCTGGGCCTGGGTTTGAGGTTTTGGAACCTCAAAGCTTACCCCTTGTAACACACTTCCTTTATCAAGGCCACATCATCTAACAGTGCCACTCCCTATGAACCTATGTGGGCCATTTTCATTCAAACTGCCTCTTCACATCATGCTAGGTCACGTTCTGTCTGTTCATAGTTTCTTCATGTTTTCATCATGAAGGGATTCTGAACTTTAGTGAAGGCATTTTATGTAGCTACTTGAGAGGATAATTTGATTTAAGTGATGGGATATACTTACTGATTTTCTGTATTGAACCAAATAGAATGAAATCAACTTGTTCATGTGTATGATTTTGTTTTAATTCACTCTTGAATTTGGATTCTAAGAATTTTAGATTCTGTGCTCATCAGTGAAGTTAGCTGACAGTTTTCTCTTTCTGTTTTGCTTTTATCCAGTTTTGGTATAGGATAATGCTTACTTTGTATTTACATTTAATAGAAACAAAATTCTGACAGCTTTATAAAGCTTAGACATGTTATGTTAAGCCAAATATAGTAAACACAGAATGATAAGTAGTGTGTGGTTACATTTTATACAAAATTTAGGAATAAAATCCTTTAGGTATAAAACATCAGATGATTGTTGACAAGAACTTATGAAAAGGGTAAATGAGAGTCATTATTAACTATATAATTATAGTTTTGAAAGATGAAGATTTGGTGCAAAGCTAGTGAAGGCACATACTGCGAGTGGAGGAGATGGAGACCAGAGGATAGAAAACTCATTGCTACTGTAACTAGACAGCAAAGCTTTGGAAAGTATGAAGATACACATATATAAAAATTAGCCTTTATACTCTTTACTGAGAACTACATCATACAGTTGCATTGTGGAAATGTACAAATTCTTTTTTAAAATATTTTATTTATTTATATATATATATATATATATTTATTTATTTATTTTATGCATATTAGTGCTCTAAGAGGACAGTAGAGGGTATAGATGGTTGTGAGTCACCATGTAGTTGTTGGGAATTGAACTCAGGTCCCCTGGAAGAGCAGACCGTGCTCTTAACCACTGAGCCATCTTTCCAGCCCTGCCTATAGAATTCTTATTGTTAGACTTGTGTATTCAGTGGAGACCCCGCATTAATTATACAGAAATAACAAGGGAACTTATCACTGGAGTAAATACTGAATTTTCCACAACAAATATTATAAGGAGGACTTGAAGGTCCCCCTTAAACAGATTGGATGCTTATCATCTGATCTTTAAACAGATGCTTAAATGTCCATAGTAATGAGGCCAAATACATTCTGCAGCAGAAAACACCAAAAACCCAACCAGTTAACTACTTATTATTAAAAAAAAATTCAGAAATAAATAAAACATTAAAAGAAATGCCCATATGCAGTAAAACGAGACCCTTGACTAAACGCCAACTCTAAATGAAATAAAGCACAAGCACAGCAAAGACAGTGTGACTAGTCTGCAAAAGATAATAGTAGTTACGATAACTGCATCCGAGTATTTAAAAGAAAATATAATTTTCGCGATGAGAAACATAGACAATGTTTTTTAGTGACTAGATTTAGAATATGGAAAACAAGACATTTTTCTGAATGGAAATTAGGAGCAGGATGTCAGCCTTATTGAATTAGGGACTACTGGAATCCACATTAACTTTAACATTTCCTGCTTCCAAATTAGATTAAAGTCTGAGTTGTCGTGTCTTGAGATTTTAACATATAGATTGGGAAGGAAAATACAACTCACCCCTCCCCCAAATGTGTGTGGTGTGTGTGTGTGTGTGTGTGTGTGTGTGTGTGTGTGTGTACACATGTGTGAAGTAATGCATACTACTGATACTATTGTTCATCAATTATTGATTAAATTATAGTTGTTCTTGTCTTTGTATAAACTTTACACTGGAATTTTGAAGGGCTTGGGACACATTTTACTTTCAGTCTGAGAAAATAATTTATAAATGTTTACTGTTAGAGAGAAAACACAATTCACATTTTCTTATTTTTCTACTTGGTATTTTCTTAATCTAAAATCTCTTACAATGAGCTAATTGTTAAGACATTAATTTAAAAATGAAATGTATATATGTATTACTGACATGCTTTCTGAAAAAGCCAGTTTACTGATTAATAACATTATTTGACATTAATTAAACAATTTTGGTCAAACTTTGAATGCTATTAGTATGCTTCATATTTATAACACAGTAAGAGTGGTTTTAAATCAACTTTACTATTTTAGAACAGCTTTTCTCACAACTATTACAATTTTCATTTAAGCTTGAGCAACTTCAGTAAATTATAATATGGGAAAATTTGCCCATAGACTTACATGCAATGAAGATCCTATAAACAGACAGGAAACACCATGTTTCTGTAAGGCAAGGAGAGTGCCCTTTCACATTTTTAAATCACAGTTTTCTGAAGAAATAAATCCTGGTTGCACCCTGACATTGGACATTTTATCCAGTTGCAGTGCTATCACTTTGTACTACTTTGTCATAACAGTCCTGGTAAGTCATTATATTAATATATTTGTTGATTTGCTACAACAAATTACCCAAACAAGGTGGCCCAAGCTACCAACGTTCATCTTGCAATTCTGAAGGGTGAAACACAACATCACAGTGCTAGCAGATCAAAGAAATAATGAGGACAATCTTGGGGTTTTCAAAGGGCCTCCATCTCACTGTATAAGGGAACAAGTAGGAAGAGGGGTGGAGGATCAAATTCAGGCCTGTCTGCTCCTGCAGAGCATCGATATAACATCAGGGTTTCATCCTCATAATCACCTTACCTTCTAAAGGGATACTACCCTTGTCCGAATTACACTTTCTGCACATCAGCTTTGAAAAACCATGTATGAACCTGAAGTTCATAACATGTTTAAAGACCAGCAATAGATGCTGTCTCTTAGTCCTGTTCTGCAAATGTATATGGTTCTCCTCTTTGTCTTGGGAGGATTTGTCTTCTCCCCATTCTGGGGTCATGTGTTCTTTTATAGGAAATTGTGAGCAGAATGGCATATGCCATTTCAAACAGATGCTTTGTGATTCATTGTGGACTTCGCCGTGGTCTTCTTTTCTCTCTCCTGTAGTATCTGATATATTAGACACAAAAGATATCTGTCAGTGCAAAGAACATGAAACCTAGCTCTTTGAAGCATTCTCCCAATATATACTTGAAAGAAACACATGTCAACTCACTGAGATTTGGAGCTGCTTATTTAAAGAAAAAAAAAAAACCTACTGTATGTATTTCAAAACACAAAAAACAAAAATGAAGAACAACAGCAACCAGTAGTCTTCAGGGTCTGCACATAATCATGGTAATGGTGAAATGAAACCTGTGGGGACATATAGATGATTGAAATTAAATAGGAAACATTCTGTGATTAAAACACAGAAGCAATTTTATTCCTAAATCATAAACAGTATAGTAATGTTTCCTGAATGGAAGCATTATTTAATGGACACATCAAATAATTCTTGAAAGACAAATAGAAGTTAGGTACCCAAATAAAATGTGGTCTGAGTTGCAGCACAAACATGAAGTGGAAATGAATGATTTCTCATTGGGCCTGTAATATAACCAGTAACACTTGAGCGTCAAATGAGCAGAAGATGCTTAATAGTTATCTGGTTCAGGAGAGTCTTAACACCATGCTTGCATAGTGTGAATTTATTTCCTCTGTACCTTCTACAGGCAATAGAAAGTGTATACGTAAGGGAAACAATTATATTGTACATTCAAGTTTTGGGAAAATAAAGGAAAATGTTATGTATACCATGAATGCACTTATGTGAAATGCAAACACAGAAAAACTACAAAGCAATATGTAAAAATAGTTATGTGAGAGCAGTGTGATAATAGGTAAATATTGTTGCTGTTTAAAATGTTACTAGACAGTTTGCTCAATTAAAAGAAAATTTAATGTAAAAGTCTTACTGGCTAAGCAAAATAAGCAAAAAAGTTATTTTTCCTCAGGTCTTTGAAACCTATGGGAAATGAAAATATATGTTTATAAAATACAGTTAAGGTATGATTGGGAAGAACTTGTTAAGCAGAACAAATGGAGATGAAATAAGTTTTCTTTAGCTCTTTGGCTAGAAAAATTAGCTTATATCTAATGCAGAGTAAATAATTTAAAAGGTTGTATTTTGGGGTTGGAAATGCAGAGTGAGAAAGTAACAAAAATTTAAAATGAAAGTTGAGAGTTGAAAATCCAAAAGATGTACCTCTAGGTTCTCTGGCTATTTAATCCAGACTGCATCTAGGTGTTGTTTTGAATGGATTGTGCAGGTCATGCAACACGGACAAATCAAGCTGATACTTACCTGGAAGAGTCATCCCTACTGGCTAGCTTCCGTGGTACAGGAAGTTGTTATGCACAGAAATCAGAGGAGAAAAAAGTCTTCAGTCTCACCTAGCTTGGGGAACCCTGGGAGCTACCGTACATCAGGCCTGGCAAAATATACACACTGGTACAATATTGGTCAGAACATTAAGGGGTTAACCAGCCGCTTTCTGAATAGGGGAAAGTCCCGGTCCACAAGTTGAAACTTACTGCTGCCACCAATACTGAGCCAAGAAGCTATGGCTACGCTGGTCATTGGCTCTAGAAAAGAACCTACCACTATTATTCTACTATACAAACATAAAATTAAATCAACTCCTCCTAGCTTACTCTTGTTCCCATGAACTACGACGTCTTTCAAGTCTAATCACAGAAACTTCCATTTTCAGTGCACATCTTCCTGCCGAAACTCAGAGATCATTCTGATAGAGGGGACAGAAAGGGTCTAGCATCCACTGATGGTAAATAATGCTAGGCAAAGTGTGCTTTGGGACACAAAAGGGAAGGCTCCACGTATGAACTGGCAGGAGTGGGGAGAATACACCTGATTAAAACCTGAACGAGCTCGTCCCACCGTGGGAAGGACAGATAATCATAAATTTCAACCCTAGCTAAGGAGCCATTGTCACTTGTCAGCTGCTGTGGGCCAGAGCGTTTCCTTCAAGGATGTGGCTGCTGACAGGTCTACCATACTCCATGGGAAGCAGCACCAAAGAGCTTATGGACGAAGAGGGCACTAAGCTGTGTGACATGGTAGTCTGTGTTTGTCTGGGCCTGCATGGAAGAGGGGAGTGAGTATTATCCAAATGCACTGCACACAAGTCTGAAATTACTTAAAAAATGAGAAAAATGCTAGTCATGTAAATACATGTTTTAAATTTTTTCGTTTTTTTTATTTTTTAGATTATCAGTGGATCCATCAAAATTCATCTTAGCCTGGAGAGCAGAAGATTTCAACAAGAAAAGAAAGAAAAAATAGAAGGGAAGAGATAGACAGATGAGTGAATAAAAATGGGAGTCAAAGTGAGTTCCTTAGAGTGGGATACAAAAATACAGAGTTCATTAAAGAAGAAATTCCAGAAGCCTTTAGAAATTGTAGGTCGCCACTTATGTCATGCCAGCAGAGGAAAGGGCTCTTCACACACTCACACACACACACACACACACACACACACACACACACACCTATGTAGAAATTATAATGTAAAGGAAGTTATAAATTACTTAACAGCTTAACAGTAGGGAAAATTGGATAACAAATTAAATTATACCATTTATTATAAATACAATAAACATTGGACCAAATATAAACCTTTACAGAGACAATACAATAAAGTCATTAGAAAACATTTAAACAGATTCTATCCCTTACCGGGGGATGAAATTCAAACCTATATACATATATCTCAAAGCAATTAAAAGAAGGACATCTGAAACAAAAGACTGTTCAACAACCACACCATTATAAAGAATGTGTAATCACTCAATAAGCAAAGATTAGCAAGTATAAAAATCCAGTAAAAAAACAGACAAAATAACCATTGCACAATATTAACTTTTTTCTGTGTTAAAACTTCTTGTATATTCTTTTAAATATTGTTTTCCTTCCTTATGTATCTTCTTAGATGAAGCTTATTCAAGTATAAATAAAAACTAACATCAGTTACAAAGCAGTACATTTAATATGTAAAGCATATTTCTGCAACATTTGACTGTTATAAGCCTTATTTTGCTCATAATTACACATGCATTAAATGAGTTTCAGGTACATAAAACTGAATTTCTGCAGGTCCCAAAATTGGTAAGAAAGTATAATAGCTTCTCTAGACCCATTGTTTTTTAAAGCCATAACATTAAAAACCAGGAAATTTGCAGATCTGATCATCTCCTAATGTTTGTCGGAGAAGTTTCTATTTTGGAGGGTGACAATCAATTCAGAAACTCAATACTGGTAAAGATGCTGAGAAGACTAACTGTGGAGTCCTAAATGGGACAACTATATTAACCTCAGCAAGGCTCAGCAGACATCTTGGAAGTAGATGCTGAAAGAATGTGCAAGTGAGAGGATGGGAGGAACAAATAAATTCTGCTTTTTAGAAATGAGACAGCTGTTGTAATCTCGAACATCTGGCAACCGTGGTTACCTCTCTGTGACTCAAACAACATCAAGTCAGTGTCCTTGTGGTAGGATGAAGCACCCTTTGTTGTATATGCTCAGGAGTGGTATGGCTGGGTCTTGATTGAGGTAGATCAATTCCCAATGTTCCGAGAAGCATTCATATTGATTTCCAAAGTGGATGTACAATTTTTCACTCCCACCAGCAGCAGAAACATGTTCCCCTTGCTCCACATCCTCATCTGAATGAGCAGTCCCTTGAGTTTTAGATCTTAGTAATTTTGGTGGGTGTAAGAGAGAATCTCAAAATTGTTTTGATTTCCATTTCCCTGATGGCTAAGGAGGTTGAACACTTCTTTAAGTGTTTCTCGGCCATTTGAGATTCCTCTGTTGAAAATTCTCAGAGAATTCTCTGTTTAGACCTGTACTTCAATTTAAAATTAGATTATTTGGTTTTCATGTCTATTTTCTTGAGTTCTTTATATATTTTGGACATTAGCCCTCTGTCACATGGAGCTGGTGAGCATATTTTTCCATTCTATGGGCTGTCATTTTGTTATCACAAGTATACTTGCTCAAATGTGTTCATAGTCATTTTATTCATAACAGTCAGAAACTGGAAACAACCTAAATGTCCCTCAACCAAAGAGCAGATAAAGAAAATGTGGTATATTAACACAATAGAATACTACTCAGCTGCTGAAAACAATGACATCATGAAATTTACAGGCAAATGGATTGAACTAGAAATAAAAATAAAAAAAAAATCATCCTGAGTGAGGTAACCCAGACCCAGAAAGACAAAGATGGGGTGTATTCGCCTAGAAGTAAATATTAGCTATAAAGTAAAAGATAATCGTGCTACAATCCTGAGATCCAGAGAAGCTAAGTAACAAGGACAGCTTAAAGGAGGACACAAGGATCTGCTTGGGAAGAGGAAATAGAATAGATTTTGAGGGTGGACTTGGAAGGAATGTGGCTGGGAACAAGAGGGAATCAGATAAGGGGATGGAAAATATAGTTGGAGAAATGACTGAAATTGGGGAGAATTTGGGGGCAAGGTAGAACTGTAGTCCAAAAGAAACTCAATGGAATTTATGGGAGTAACCCTTCTAGTAATGGGGAACACTGTGCCTGAATTGGCTATCTTCTGTAACCAGGCAATGCCTCAAGTGGAGGGACTCTGACACCAACCTAGCAACAAAACCACTGACCTACTGTTTGTCCTGCCTCCATAGTGTTCTGGGACCAGAGCCCAGCATAAAAATGAGGGGAGCAGATACAGAATCTCACAGACAGATGTTGGGTGGGCTCAGGGAGCAGAAAAAAGGAAGGAGGGAGGAGAGGAACCAGAGGGGTCAGGGACACCACAAAAACAATGCCCACAGAATCAATGAGGGCCCATTGGGGGTCATGGCTGAGATCAAAGAGCAAAGATCTTCTGCATATGTTATGGCTGAGCAACTTGGGCTTCCTAACAGTGGGAGCAGAGGCTCCCGAATCCTTTTCCTGCTTGTTGGGCCCTTGTCCTACTGGGTTGCCTCGTCTGGCCTTGATGTCATGGTGTGTACCTAGCCTTATTGTACTTCGTTATGCCTCATGTGGTTGATGCCCCTGGGAGACATGCTCTCTTCTGAGGGCATGCTGGGGAGTGGACCTGAGGGTGAGGGGAGTTGAGGGAGGACAACTGGGGGAGGTGAGAGAGGGAAAACTGTGTCATTTGGGATGTAACATATGAGAGAATAATAACAACGATGATGATAACAATAAAATTATCAAGTCAGCTAAAATTTGGCTCAGGCCCCATCTCATACTGAGGCACTATTGTCAGTGGATAGTTGGAGGTAGAGGGAGAACCATTTTTATTGACAATATGGGCATGGGTAGTTTTCTCATGATCCAGTACCTGGCCCCACATCAAAGTACATATGGGCAGAATGAACTGGACTTAGTGGCTTATAAATTGCACAGACAGAATAGGACATAAAGTTGACAGGGGGATGTGTTGGGGTATTTGGAAGGACTGAAAGAGGAAATTATGTATGTGTGAAATTCTAAAGAATAAAAAAATATTGAAAAATTAACATGAAAGAGCCATTTTCACTATGTTAATTCTTCTAAACTATGAGCATGGGAGATCTTTCCATCTTCTGATATCTTCTTCAATTTCTTTCTTCAGAGACTTGAAGCCTTTTTTCATATAGGTCTTTCACTTGCTTGGTTAGAGTTACACCAAGGTACTTTATGTTATTTGTTAATAATTTTTTTTATTAATTACACTTTATTCACTTTGTATCCCCACATAAGCCCCTTCTTCCTCCACTCCTGATCCTACCCTCCCGCCCCCTTCTTCACGCATGGCGCTCCCCAGGTCCACTGATAGGGGAGGTCCTCCTCTCCTTCCTTCTGATCTTAGACTATCAGATCTCATCAGGAGTGGTTGCATTGCCATCTTCTGTGGCCTGCTAAGGCTGCTCCCCCCTCAGGGGGAGGTGATCAAAGAGCAGGCCAATCAGATTATGTCAGAGGCAGTCCCTCTTCCCATTATTATGTAACCCACTTGTACACTGAGCTGCCATGGTCTACATCTGTGCAGGGGTTCTAGGTTTTCTCCATGCGTCGTACTTGGTTGGAGTATGAGTCTCTGTGAAGACCCCTGTGTTCAAATTTCTGGTTCTGTTGCTCTCTTCTGTTCCTTTCCTCTCCAGATATTACTATTTCCCACTTTTTACATAAGATTCCATGCACACTGCCCAACAGTTGGCCATAAGTTTCAGCGTCTGCTTTGATAGTCTACAGGGCAGAGCCTTTCAGAGGCCCTCCGTGGTAGGTTTCTAGCTTGTTTCCTGTTTTCTTTTTCTTCTGATGTCCTTCCTCTTTGCCTTTTGGGATGGAGATTGAGCATTTTAGTCAGGGTCCTCTCTCTTGATTAGTTTCTTTAGATGTACAGATTTTAGTAAGTCTATCCTATATTACATGTCTATTACATGTCTATATGAGTGAGTATATACCATGTGTGTCTTTCTTCTTCTGGGACAGCTCACTCAGGATGATTCTTTCCAGGTCCCACCATTTACCTGCAAATTTTATGATTTCCTTATTTTTCATTGCTGAGTGATATTCCATTGTGTAGATGTACCACAATTTCTGCATCCATTCTTCAGTTGAGGAGCATCTAGGCTGTAGCCAGCTTCTGGCTATTACAAATAAAGCTGTTACAACATGGTTGAGCAAATGTCCTTATTGTGTACTTGAGCCTCTTTTGGATATATGCCTAGGAGTGGTATGGGTGGATCTTGAGGAAGCCTATTCCTAGTTGTCTGAGAAGGCGCCGGATTGATTTCTAGGGTGGTTGTAAAAGTTTACGTTCCCACCGGCAGTGGAGGAGGGTTACCCTTTCTCCACAACCTCTCCAGCATGTGTTGTCACTTGAGTTTTTGATCTTGGCCATTCTGATGGGTGTAAGGTGAAATCTCAGGGTTGTTTTGATTTGCATTTCCCTGATGACTAATGATGTTGAACATTTCTTTAAGTGTTTCTCTGCCATTCTATATTCCTTACAGAGAATTCTCTGTTTAGCTCTGTTCCCATTTTTTAAGTGGGTTACTTGGTTTGCTGCTTTTCAGCTTCTTTAGTTCTTTGTATATACTGGATATTAGTCCTCTGTCAGATAAAGGGTTGGTGAAGATTCTTTCCCAATCTGTAGGCAGTCATTTTGTTTTGATGACGGTGTCCTTTGCTTTACAGAAGCTTTTCAGTTTCATGAGGTCCCATTTATTGATTGTTGCTCTTAGAGCCTGTGCTGTTGGTGTTTTGTTCAGGAAGTTGTCTCCGATATCAATGTGTTCTAAGGTCTTCCCCACTTTTTCTTCTAACCGATTTAATGTGTCTGGTTTTATGTTGAGGTCTTTGATCCACTTGGACTTTAGTTTTGTGCAAGGTGATAAATATGGATCTATTTGCATTTTTCTACATGTAGACATCCAGTTAGACCAGCACCATTTGTTGAAGATGCTATCTTTTCTCCATTGTATGGTTTTGGCATCTTTGTCAAAGATCAAGTGTCCATAAGTTTGTGGGTTTATTTCTGGGTCTTCTGTTCGGTTCCATTGATCCACCATTCTATTTCTATGCCAGTACCATGCAGTTATTGTTACTGTTGCTTTTTAGTACAGCTTAAGATCAGGGATCTTTTATTGTAGAGGATTGTTTTAGCAATTCTGGGTTTCTTGTTATTCCATATGAAGTTGAGGATTTTTCTTTCCAGGTCTGTAAAGAATTGTGTTGGTAATTTGATGGGAATTGCATTGAATCTGTAGATTGCTTTTGGTAAAATGGCCATTTTTGCCATGTTAATCCTGCCAAGCCATGAGCATGGGAGATCTTTCCATCTTCTGATATCTTCTTCTAATTCTTTCTTCAGAGACTTGAAATTTTTTTCATACAAGTCTTTGACTTGATTAGTTAGGGTTACTCCGAGGTACTTTATGTCATTTGTGGCTATTGTGAAGGGTGTTGTTTCTCTAACTTCTTTCTCAGCCCTTTTGTCTTTTTTATACAGGAGGGCTACTGATTTTTTTTAGTTAATTTTGTATCCAGCCACTTTGCTGAAGGTGTTATCAGCTGTAGGGGTTCCCTGGTAGAATTTTTGGGGTATACTATCATATCATCTGCAAATAGTGATAATTTGATTTCTTCCTTTCCAATTTGTATCTCCTTGATCTCCTTCATCTGTCTTATTGCTCTAGCAAGGACTTCCAGCACTATGTTGAAGAGATATGGAGAGAGTGGGCAGCCTTGCCTTGTCACTGATTTCAATGGGATTGATTTAAGTTTCTCTCCATTTAGTTTGATGTTGGCTATAGGTTTGTTGTATATTGCTTTTACTATCTTTACATATGTGCCTTGTATCCCTGATCTCTCCAAAACTTTAAGTATGAACAGGGATTGAATTTTGTCAAATGCTTTTTGGGTATCTATGGAGATGATCATGTGGTTTTTCTCTTTCTGATTATTTATTTGATGGATTACTTTGATAGATTTTTGTTGAACCACCCCTGCAAGACTGGGATGAAGCTTACTTGGTCATAGTGGATGATATGTTTACTGTGTTCTTGGATTCTGTTTGTGAGTATTTTATTGACTGTTTTTGCCTCAATGTTTATAAAGAGATTGGTCTGAAGTTCTCTTTCTTTTTTGGGTTTTTGTGTGGTTTAGGTATCAGTGTGAGTGTGGCCTCATTGCTGGTGGGAATGTAAACTTGTACAACCACTTTGCAAATCAATCTGGCCTTACTCAGAAGATTAGGAATAGTGCTACCTCAAGATCCAGCTATACTACTCATAGGCATATACCCAAAAGATGCGCCGCCACTCAATAAGGATGGTTAATCATGTTCTTAGCAGCTCTATTCATAGTAACCAGAATCTGAAAACAAACTAGATGTCCCTCAATGGAGGAAATGTACCACAGAAAGTGTGGTACATTTACACAATGGAATACTACTTAGCAATTAAAAACAAGGAAATCATGAAATTTACAGACACTTGGTGGGAACTAGAAAAGTTAATCCTGAGTGAGGTATGTCAGAAGCAGAAATATAAATAAAGTATATATTCACTTATAAGTGGATATTAGACATATGATGTAGAATAAACATACTAAAATCTATAGCCTTAAAGGAGCTAAAGAACAAGGAGGACCCTAAGGATGATCCTTAATCCTCATTCAGAAGGGCAAACAGGGTAGACATAGGAAGTAGATAAAGTCCAGGAACAGGACAAGAGTCTTCCATAGCGAACCTCTGAAAGACTCTACACACCAGGGTATTGAAGGAGATATTGAGACTCATAGCCAAACTTTGATCAGAATCCTTATAGAAGAAGAGGGAGATGGAAAGACATGGAAAGAACAGGAACTCTACAAGGAGAACAAAGCCAAAATACCTGGGCCCAGGTGGGCCTGCAAAGACTGATACTCCAACCAAGGACTGTACATGGAGGGAACCTAGACCCCTTTTTCAAAGGAAGCCCATTGGCTGCTCAGTTTCCAAGTGTCTTCCCTAGTAAGGGGTACAGAGGCTGTCTCAGTGGCCAGATCTTTGATCACCTCTCCCCCTCCTGCCATGAGATGCAGCCTTTCACAGAGGAAGATGATGCAGCCAGCCTTGATGAGACTTCATAAGCTAGGGTCAGAGAGCAGGGACGGAGGTCCTCCTCTATCAGGGGACTAGGGAAAGGGCATAGGCAGAGAAGAGAGAGAGTGAGTGGGACTGGAAGGAGACAAGGGAGGAGGATACAGTGGGAACACAAAGTGAATAAGCTGTAATAAATAAATTTATAAATAAAATTAAATAAAAATTAAAATAAAAGAATATATTAAATAAGACATACCAATGTAAAAGAAGTATTCTAATATGAAGCATTGTTTTATAACAGCATGCATAATTCACATTTTATTTAGTTTTCCTCATCTACTCTCCATCAATTGTAGCTTCTGACTGAAATTTTATAGGGGCAATTGACATTTCAACCATATTTAAAGTGGTTATAATACTTTGAAAACATTTAGTTTTAGAAGTAAGTTTCTTTACAAACATTTGTCCATGTACCCTTGGCCAAATGTCTTCAGTTCTATAGGTGTCTCATTATGCATTTCAGGAAAGTGGGTTTTAAACCCTTTCCTAAGGTTTTACAAAAATTGAAGAAGAAAATAAGCCAAAACCACCAGTCACAGTGTAGAAGTCTAGTATTGCTTTCTTTTTGTAAGTGAAAATTATTGTAGATTGTATATTATAAAAAACACATTTCAAAATCTTAAAATTAAAACAATGAGACAAAAGTTGAATATATGGTTGTGGCCGTGTTTGGCTACGACAGTGACAGCCTTGCTTAGGTGGCTAGTACCCTGAGAAAACAGTTCTCCAGCTCCAAGCAACAGCAGCAGGAGGAGAACAGAAGGAACCTAGCGGTGTTCTCTGCGTCCTTGAGCATCATATAGATTTCAAGAGAGCAGACTGATGAAACGAAAACAAACAATGCTGAGGTTTTACAGACTAGCAGAGTGTTTGTGGTTACGGAGCTGGTGCTCTCTTCCTGACAGGCAAGTCTTGTTGATGTTTCCCAGCTCCATTGTCACGTTAAGCTATGGTCATAAGAATAGGGTTCCTTCTGCAAGTGCTGTGTCCAGAACCTCAGATTCACTGTCACTGGTCCTGGATACAGTGATTAGGGAGTGATGTGGGAAATACAGTTGTTACAGGGGTGACTTTATTTTGTCCTCAGTGGCTACCAATGGTACATTTGACAACTTCCTAGGTATCTTTTTACCTGTGCAGGCTAGTTTTATGTCACGTTGAAACAAACTAAAGTCATCTTAAAGGAGGAAATTTCAATTAAAAAATGCCTAGCGTGCTGTTGGGTATTTCCTCAATTAGTTATTGCTACGGGAAGGTCCAGCCTATTTGGAGTGGTGCTATCCCTGGGCTGATAGTTCTGAGTTCTAAAAGAAAGCAGGTTACAGGCATGAGGAGCAAGCCAGTAAGCAGCACCACTCCATAACCTCCACTCCTGCCTCCAGGTTCCTGCCCTGTTTGAGTTCCTGTCCTGAATTCCTTCAATGACCAACAGCGATATGGAAGTGTAAGACAAATAAACCCTTTCTTCACCATCTTGCTTTTTGGTCCTGGTGGTCTTAAAAATCCTAACTAAAACAGTACCCATGTATATACCTTGTTTTAAAGTATAGTTTTGACTTACTTGTTTTGCTTTTTTACTTGCATGAACTTACTTTAGAGTGAAAATATTAGCTCTCTGCAGAGAAAGTTACAAGCATTTTTTTATGACTTATGATGTGCCTTTTCGTATGCCTTACCAAGCACACTTTCCATTTCTTATATGTGTTAAACACAAGCCCATCTTCTAAACAATAATTCTGTTTTTCTTCTGTTTTGGCACATCTTGCTAGTTGATAAGCAAATAAGTACTCAGTATATTCTTTCTGTAATTTGATTTCTCAAGATTGCTCACTTCATATAAAGGATGATGCTTTTCCTAATCTTAATTAGGGATTATGTTAGCACACGTAGTATTTGAAAAATTATTCCTGTTGACTCCAACATAATCCTCTACTCCCATTCTAGAGGCAATGCAATGTGTTCTGTGTTCTCTCATGAAACAAATGTATCTGTTCCTTTCAAAAAGAATATTCATTATACAAGGACATCTGGATTTTAAGTCAATATTTTAAAGCTTTTGAAGTTTAACAGAACTTTGAATTCTATTATCAGGTGTTTTAAAAAAAGTCTTACTTTTGAGTTATACTGCCTGACTAATTCTACCCTTACATAAGTTCTGCTTTTTTGTGGATTCAAGACAAGTGTATGCTGTTTTCAGAGTATACTTTTTATGAAGAGCAAATCCTATGGAGTACATTGCCACCTGAGTTATTTTATTTTCTACAATGAAATCTGCTCTTATAGTTTTTTAAAAAATTAAGCATATTAAACTTTTATTCCAAGGACAAAAGAAAAACTTTTTAATTTCTACAGTAAAAGAGATGAATTACTATGCCATAACAATATTCTATAGCAAACATACAATTTAAGATGGAACAATGTTTTTAGTGAAAGGATGATTCATCTTTTAACATGAAGTTTATACACTAAAATACACACACACAGATACATATATATACTTAAAACACATTTTTCAATAATTTTTTACTTGATAAACTACTTTCATTATTTCAATCTAATACATTTGGATCAGATACATTGATTCATTCATTGAAATTGAGCTCTTCATTAGATTATGTTTAAATATCAATCACCTTATGAATATTTAAATTCAAGAAATGTCAAATGAAAGGATTGCTCATCTATTTACTTTTAAGAGTTCTTCAGAAATATCAGCTGAAATGAGATCATGCATGGTGATAGTTCAAACACGTTTAAAAGGCTACTCTTTGCATAGTAATACTCCAAAAGGGACAGAAAGGAATGTTCAAATATAGCACAAACTTTGGGCTTATTGAAAGAAAGCTTTTTTTCAGTATCAAAAAATGCTATACTTAATTTCAACATTTTTAATTAACTCAATTTACAATAATGAGCTTTATTCTAATTTGATATCTGAAATGAAAAAATATCTGAGTCAATTTTTTTGTGATTTAATAAGCAGAAATATAGATGTCATTCTGATTTACCTTGATTAATATTTTGAAACACCTGAAAGACAAATTTGTTATTTTTCTCATTTGTTTTTCAGACAAACATTTAACAGTTTATTCATAATTTATGTTACATTATATCTACAAACTAAGTAATACCCACATACAAAAATTCAGCTATATGGAAACATTTTATTTGGTAGGTGAGTGTTTCTTTTAGGAAAAGATTCAACAGAATCTCTGGGAAAATGATTTTTTCTATTTCATTTAAGTTAACCTAAATGGGCTGAAATGCTGACCAATGGCTACTGAGTTACAGACAGATAGGACTGGAATATTCTCACTCTGATTGATGGTGAAGTGACTATGGCAAACAATAATGTACTGTTCATTTTAGGAACGCTAGAAGAAGTTTTGTATGACTAAAGTGTAAATGCTTAAGAAGATCGTTAGGTCTGACATGGCTTAAGCATCACTCAGTAGGTGCCTGTGTCAAGGTACCATAGATTGCCTAGTTAATGTCCACATCTACTTTATGTTAAAATCAATTCACTTTTGAGGCATGATGGTGCGAATTTCAGATTCCAGCACTGAGAAAAAAAGGAAGAGAATCAAGAGTTCAAAGCCAGCATAGACTTCATGACAAGTTCAAGGCTAGTATGTGCTACAAGACACCATGTCTCTAAAACAATCAAACAAGCAACATTGTAAAATGCAAAACAAAGGAAATGGACTTACTACTCAAAAGCATAAATTAAAAAGAAAGTTAATTAAAGCCTTGACACCAGCCTTGTGTCTGCTCTCACAGTGTCTGTGAGCTCAATGTGTATCTGTGCTGTTATGTCTGGAGGACTCTGCTTCCTTGCTATCCACTCTGGCCCTTGCCATCTCTCCACCTTCTCTTCCACATCGCTCCCTGAGCCGGGAGAGGAGACATCCCATTTAGGACTGAGTGTCTCAAACTCTCACACTCTCTGCATATTTTTCATATGTGGATCTTTGTGATAGTTCCCACCTACCACGAGAGGAAGCTTCACTGATGGTGGCTGAACAGGAATGTCCCATAGTTCCATTTCCCTCTCTTAAAATTTATTTTTATTTGTTTTGTCCTAATCATTACACGTAGCTGTGCTTGCTGAGGCCACAGTGCTCTGTACCCCAAAGTGGTCACAAGCTTGTGACCTTCCTGCCTTAGCATTCTGTGTGCCGTGATTCCAGGTGTGACCCCACCCAAACTCTCCATTGTCTACTTCACTGTGTATGGCACTCTGTCAAGAATGTTGTACATGCTGTAATATTTAGTTATCAGAACAAGAATAAGAGACATATGTACGTACATTTTCTGTTGTTCAAACTAAAAAAAAAAAACAAAAACAAATAAACAAACAAACAAGAAACCCTGACACACTGAGCACTCATCCATCCACCTCCATGAAACTGATGCCTAAGTCTGTTCATACTAAGATGCATTCTGCATGATGTCCCATGTCATAATTTGTCCATGCCTTTCTTGCTGAAGACATAGGATTTCAAATACGCCCTTACAAACCCAACTTATTTGTAGAATAAAGAATAGCATTCCATGGCAGGCTGACAAAAGTGCTCTTTTGTATGTGTGACTATGTACGGTTTTTAAGAGGCTTTAAATTCTTTGTCAATAACTTTATTGATGAACTAGGGCTTATATTAATGATAAACCTTTGCAAAGTTATTGTACTAAAAATGATAATTTTATAAATTTTATACAGAACTCAACAAGTATGACATCATTTTCTAGACATAGCACTTCATTAAATCAAAGGTAATATCATAACCTAATGACTGACAATTTGCATCTTTCATATTTTATTTAAAAATTTCTGTACTGCTTATTCTTACCTGTGTATGGTTATTGGATTTCCATAAAATGAAAAGTGTGAGGTTTTTAGTCCCAAGTTCTAAAGCTCAAACATTATGTTCTTTTCTAACACACACATATCGAGGTGTCAACACTTTTCAGTCTGATTAAACCCCTTTGTCACACAACTAAATAGTAAACCATAGCTTGGCTGTAGGACTTGAGTTACTATAGACTGTGCTTGAAGGGAGGTACATTGGAGGGCGAAACATGTATACTTCCACATGGCGCTGACTTAATTTGTATTCCTCTAGACTACATTTAAAGTTAATAGTTTATAAAAATTTAAAGTTTTATGGGTATTGCTTCCTACAGGCTTAAAAGCCCAGTTGACATTTATGAACAAATAAATTTCTCACAGAATGAATACAGTTTTTAAACACTTACAGGGAGTCTCCAGATCATGACATCTGCCAAGCATGAATGACAAGAACTTTCTTAGAATTGAAGAAAATCTATAGTGTAGTGCAATAAAACAAAAAGGCAAACAAACTGGTATGTGGGGTAATTTTAAAGGCTTAAATTCATTTCAGCACTAAGTGCAGCTTTCACCTGTGTGCTAAATGGAAGAGCAGGAGCATATTGTAATTTTGTATGATCAACGAAGTGTTAAAATAAACCAGTTGAGCTAAAGCTACCCCATGAAAGTATTTTTCTCAACTTGACAACACCCAGGGTAGTCATTTTTATGACAAATATCCAACTTGACAGTCCTTTTCTGAGTTTTCTAAAAAAAAAAAGAAAAAAAGAAAAAGAAAAAGAAAAAGGTCAACCGACTCTCTCCACAAGTGGCATCCTTTACAAAGGCAGCATCTTTAGCAGAGTCTAAACATGCCTGCCAGTGCATCATTTGTGAGACTAATGTAGGAAGGTCATGAATTTAAAGCTAGCTTGGACTATAGAGTGAGTTCTAGACCAGACTGGCTTCCAGAGTGAGACCCTATTTCATGTAAACTGGAAAAATTAGATATAGCCCCAATATTAAATCTGGTATCAACATATGCTTAACTTAAGCTTTGCCTACCACACACTGTGGCGTCTACACTTTATATTGTTCATCACATCCAATAAGTGCTGGTATGCCCACGAGCTATCAGGCTGGAATGGATTTTGTTGTTGTAAATTTTAAATCTGTCTGTCTGGCATGCTAAAAAAAATATAGGCAGTTTTACAAGCACAGCAAATTTGAGAAAATGGCTTTGTTTGGGATTCTGGCGTGTGGGGACACCATGAATCATTGAAAACACAAAGACATGTGCACTTGAAATGACTCTCCAGTGGCAATAGAAGTTAAGTTTACATAGTGCATACCAGGGATTCACTCTTGAGGAGAAAAGGAGAGATGCAGCCTCAGCAGAAATTAACATTCTGGAAGAAAACTAGACACATCATGTGCTTTGCATGTTGTATTTCTCCAATAATGGTTGGTGGCACGTCATACATTGTACAGAATGCAGATGGTTTTCTGTCATGAATTCAGCAAGCTCAGGAAGCCATGCTGGGAATAACTAAAGTCTTAAGCTACATTCCTGTGAATGTAATAATTTTTAAACCCAGGATTTAGTATTTGTAACCTTAATGTTCATTTTTCTGTATTTAAAACATATTTGCTCAGTCTCTAATTGGTTTCCCTAGTAAGGGGAACAGGGGCTGTCTCTGACATAAACTCAGTGGCTGGCTCTTTGATCACCTCCCTCTGGGGGAGAGGAACCTTGCCAGGACACAGAGAAAGACAGTGCAGCCAGTCCTGATGAGAGTCCTGATGAGAGCTGAGGAAGCTAGGGTCAGATGGAAGGGGAGGAGGACCTCCCGTATCAGTGGACTGGGGAAGGAGCATGGGAGGAAAAGAAGGAGGGAGGACAGGATTGGGAGGTGATGAGGGAGTGGGCTACAGCTGGGATACAAAGTGAATAAAGTGTAATAAATAAAAAAATAAATTAACAAACGTGCTCTTGACCCACTTATAGGAAAAAAAAAAAGCAGAAGTACTTAGCACCTGTCACCAAAGCAAAGACTAGCAGCACGGACGATTGCGGTGTCTCTAGAAACATCTGACCTGGGAGTGTAGTAGGCTCTTCAAGCTCAGATCAGTAAATATTTTCCCTTGTTATTTTTCCCGGCTTTGTATAATTGCTGTCTTTCCAAATGCCAAAACTTTGTTTTCTACCCTTTCAAATACTATATTTTCATCAGCTACTTTAAGAAATGAAAGAATAAAAACAATATTCACTTTGTTAAAATAAGGTTTTAAATGGCATTATTAGGCTAAATATAGTTATTTTAACCATGTCATAAAATTGACCCTATCAATTTTATAGAGTGGATGAGGATTCAAATAAAATGTTCATCTTGATTGTATCATGGATTAATTGTATCATGGAATAATGGACATACTATTTTAAATGGCATTCTGGTTTGAATTTTCTTATTTGGTAAGCCTGGGGAAAAGTAGAAATCAGGATATTAGAAATTAAGGAAGGGAATTTCTAATTTATATCAACTATATTTTTCCTATATATTTTATTGCTATCAAGTAATTGCCAACCCAAATGAAAACCATTCTTTAGTTAATGATATTTTAAATATGTATGAACTGAAGAAAACGAGCTATTTTTCATTTGTTCATTATTAAATATGTCTATTCAAATACCTACAACAGTAATGGCAAAGTTTGAAACTTTGTGAATATTAGCATAGTTAAACAGACTATTGTAGGCTGACATTGTCTAGGATGACATTAGTCGATAAAAAACATTTTAATTCATTGTGACATTATTTCTAGATATAGTTATTAAAATGTTAGAGAAGGCAATATTACATGCACCTACAAATTTGAACAAATGAGTGTTAAAGTAATGCAGTTTAGTCTTTAGGAAAAGAAAGATATATAGTAAGACATAGGCATAAAGAGTGAAGAAGTGGGAACTTCAGAGCGAGAAGGTAGGTGAAGACAGTTCTCTAAGAGAATCCACCCCCCCCAAAAAAAAAATCACTGGATGTGTGCATTTTACAGAAACATGGAGAGCTGGGCAAACTATAATACTGTGAAGACACAAAAGCCCCAAGGTGTGTGTGTGTGGGGGGGATCCAATTTGTTTGCATCCACAGGCTAACAAGATAGAGTTGGCTGTTACGATGAAACTGTAGATGGAAAGAGGGGTGGAACCATGTAAAACAATGGAGATCAAAGTCATAGGCGGGGATAGTTTATTCTATGAAGAAGGAGAAGCAACCCTCATATTTAAGCCTAAGTGAATGTATGTCTCATTAAGAGCTACTCATCAGTACCATGGTTTCAATTCAAGCTGTTACATAGTAGCTATGACACTAGGACATTATTGATTTTTTCTTATTTATTAAATGGGAAAGTCAATCTAACAATCTTAACAGATTGATGTGAGAATTAATGTCACCATATGTGTATTGCTAGTTATTTAAAATTAAAAAAAAAAACAAAAAACATCACTCTGGCTACCTAAGGGACCCAGTATAGTAATCCTGTCAAGCACAGGGAATTTGAAAGGATTTAAAATGCTGTGGCCTATAAAAACCAGTGCTAGAAACAGAGAAACTCTGTTTGGAGTAAATGTCTGAAGGAATGAGAATTTATAAGACAGAAAATAGAGCCAAGAGAATTGACTGACAGGAAGTGGGTGTAGCTCAGGAGATGAGAAGCAAGATAACAGCCAAGGAACTACTTAGTAGTTGTCATAGTTACTGGTAGAATGGAGACTAGTGAAGGAAGTGTTTGAGTGATACCAGGAAGAATCAATATTTTTTTCCTTTGTATATATAAATTATCATCTCAACTAGACATTTATATTGAAATATTAGGTAGAAATTTAGTTATACAAATTTATTATTATGTTAAAATTTGTATTAATATATTTCAATATTTCATACTGTTTTTAGTCTTAGAAATTAGGGAGGTCTTACAAAAAGTAATGAGACCTATTAAAGACTGGATAGATTAACTACAAAGCAAAAGGTAGCTGCCAGATAGTTAAAAAGAATCAATCAGATCACCATGTTTTAGGCGATACATGAATAAAGAATTTAGAGATGGGTGAGAAATGCCAACTAACTCGTTGATTTGGCATGATATAGGTCAATGATCATTTCATATAAAAAAATGACCACTGTGTAGTCTGAGAGTGATGAAGATGAAAACTTGGTCAGTTAAGAAGATTTGAAAGATGAAATTTGAAAATGTACCAATAAGATTTCCTTATTGGTGGATTAGGGAAGGGGCATAAGGGGTAAAGAGGGAGGGTGGGTGAAACTGGAGGAAACAAGGGAGGGAGCTACAGCTGGGATAAAAAGTGAAGAAAGAAAGAAAAAGAAAACAAAAGAAAGAAAGAAAGAAAGAAAGAAAGAAAGAAAGAAAGAAAGAAAGAAAGAAGAAAGAAAGAGAAAATGAGAAAGAAAAAAGATTGTAGAATATGGTTAGAGAAACCTATATTTAATTCATCTCCAAAAAGTAGCTATTTAAGAAACCAGAAACATTAGAACAGGAGTACAGTGGAAAGACTAAAATTACTGTATTTCATGACTAATAAATATGCTGTTCTCTATCAAGGTGGCAGATACATGAAGGACGAGGAATCCTGGAGCTCTAATGTCCAACTGTAGATTACAATTATTAAAATTATTATAGTGTTTTTGACACTTTGCTAAGTGAGTAGACTTTAGCAGCCCTTCAGTTTCCCACACCCACACCTGTCCCCACAAAAGCACTCAAAGAGAATGCTTTGCTGTATAAAATTATGAGCTTGGTATCTTACTTCATGATATCATTTTCATACTTTGATGTATTTTATGACATATTGTGTATTTTAATATACATAGTACAATTAATAAAAATAAAATGTTGAAAATGAAAATAAAAAATATTGAAAAAAATAATAATATTGAAGAAATATTTAAAGACAAACCTCTACAATAAAATTGTAGGTCAAATTTGCAGGTCAAAATACAGGTCTAAATTCGAGGGATCTATTGATGAAAGTGATGGGTCAATTATATCTGTCAAATCTGTTAGTAACCATTTTGGAATGATTAAAAATAGTTAGTACTACTTCATTCTATTGTTAACCTAATACTAACCAGAGCAAATATTTGCATAAATCTGAAAAACATTTATTAAGGGTAATAAATCATTTAATTACACTTACCAGTTAATTCTGCCATAGAATTACATTATTAAGAAATAATATAACAGATTAAAAAATCCTAAATAATGAGAGAAAAAACTTCCCTTCGATTTAGCCCTTAATGTACATATACTGATTTTTAAAACATTTGTATTTTACTTTATTCATAAAAGTACTTATAATAGTACTTACATGTTGAGTGTGTAGACATCAGAAGTAGAAGACAAGCAACAGGACAGGAGCCTTCCACAGAGGACCTCTGAAAGACAGGCCACCAAGTATTAAAGGAGATACTGAGACTCATGGCCAAACTTTGGGCAGAGTGCTGGAATTCATATGGAAGAAGAGGGAGATAAAACTGGAGGAGACAGAAGCTCCATAAGGAGAACAACAGAGCTAAATACCTGAGAGGGGCCTGCAGAGATGGATACTCCAACTAAGGACTATGCATGGAGAAGGCCTAGACCCCCCGTGCAAAAGAAGCCCATTGGCTGCTCAGTTTCCAAGTGGGTTCCCTAGTGAAGGGTACAGGGGCTGTCTCTGACATGAACTCAGTGACTGGCTCTTTGATCACCTCCCCCTGGGGGTGCAGCCTTGCCAGGCCACAGAGAAAGAATGATGCAGCCAGTCCTCATGAGACCTGATAGGCTAGGGTCAAATATAAAAGGAGGCCCTATCAGTGGATTGGGGGAAGGGCATAGAGAAAGAAGAGGGAGGATGCATGGGACTGGGAGGAGATGAGGGAGGGGGATACACCTGGGATACAAAGCGAATAAATTGTAATAAATAAATAAATTAATTAAAATACCGATATATGTAAATACCGAATATATCTATATAAAGTACATCATTCAGGATTATTGTTTTGAATTCTTATTTTTCTCATTAATTTATTACAATTTATTCACTTTGTCTCCAAGCTGTAGCCTGTTTCTTTGTCTCCTCCCAATCCTGCCTTCTCTCCCTCTTTTCCTTCTATGCCCCTCTCTCAGTCCACTTATAGGGGAGGTCCTGCTCCCCTTCCATCTGAGCCTAGCCTATCAGGTTGATCAGGACTGGCTGGACTGTCTTCCTCTGTGGCCTGTTAAGGGTGCTCCCCCTCAGGTGAGAGGTCAAAGAGCCAGCCACTGAGTTCATGTCAAAGACAGCCCCTGTTCCCCTCACTAGGGCACACACTTGGAAATTGAGCTGCCATGGGCTACATCTTTCCAGGGGTTCTAGGTTACCTCCATGCGTGGTCTTTCATGAGGGCCTAATCTACAAAGAAGTTTGTAATTAAATTGTGAAGTACTCAGATGACAGTGTAAGAAAATTGCTACTATTTTTCTAAGTAAGGGTAATTTGGTGAAGGGTGCTATATAGGGGAATAATATTAAGCCAAGGAACTCATTAGGGAAACAAGATTTCTGAGTTTTGTTTTTAATTTGTTTTATTAATTTTTATTTTTTATTTTTTATATTAATCACAGGTTATTTACTTTGTATCCCAGCCATAGCCCCCCCCCCTTCATTCCCTCCCAATCCCACACTCCCTCCCTCATCTCCTCCCTGCCCCTTTCCAAGTCCACTGCTAAGGGAGGTCCTCTTCCCCTTTCATCTGACCCTAGCTTATCAGGTACTTCAGGACTAGCTGCAAAGTCCTTGTCTGTGGCCTAGCGAGACTGTTCCTACCTCGGGGGGTGGGGGCAGAGGTAAAGGAGCCAGTCGTTGAGTTCATGTCAAAAATAGTTCCTGTTCCCCTTACTAGGAATACCCACTTGAAAGACTCTACCTAGCGGTGTATCAAAGCAGATGCGGAGACTCATAACCAAACCTTGGGCAAAGTGCAGGGAATCATTTGATAAAAGGGGGAGTTAATATCACCGGGAGAGGACAGAAGCTCCACAATGACAAAATATATTAGGGCACAGGGATCCTCTATGAGACTGTTTCTGAAACCAAGGACCATGTATGGATATAACCTAGAACCCCTGCTCGGATGCCACCCATGGTAGCTCAGTAACCAAGCAGGAAACAGAATTTCTTTGGAGGGATGGAGTTTTACTACAGGAAACATTTGGGGTGGTTACAGAAGACATGTGGGTGAGGTGATGATGAATCATGATATAGAAAATAATGTGTAATGATGATGTCCCGATGCCAAGATGAAAGCTAGAAAACGAAGAAGTAGTATCAAATTTATTTCTAATATAAAGATATTTAAAATTAGCAATTATTTCAATTATTTGAACTTATGAATTGGACTATAATATGTATAAATATAATATAATTATATATAAAAAATATAATATGTGTACACTTTTAAAATGCCCATATTTAGAATTTGTGTTCATTGTATTCTCATTAAAAGAACATAAATTAGGGCTGGAAAGATGGCTCAGAGGTTAAGAGCACTGGCTGCTCTTCCAGTAGTCCTGAGTTCAATTCCCAGCAACCACATGGTGGCTCATAACCATCTATAGTGAGAGCTGGTGCCCTCTTCTAGGGTGCAGGTGTACATGCAGACAGAACATTGTATACATAATAAATAAATCTTTTAAAATAAAGAAAATAAATTACTAATCTTTAAATTTGTTTCTAAAGTGTCACATTAGTTTGCTTTGTTAGATTTATTTTTGTATGTATGCATTTTGTGTGCATGTGTTGTGTGTGTGTGTGTGTGTATCTGTTTGTAAGACAAAGTTGAACAACATATGTTTCTTCAATCCTTCTCCACTGTATTTTCTTGAGATAAGGTCTGTCACTTAACCTGAAGCTTGCACATTTGTCTAGACAGGGCGGTCAGCAAGCTCCAGGGATTTTTCTGTTTGTCCTTCTCCACAGCTGGGATTACTGGGATGCCATGCCATCCAGATTTTACATGGGAGTTAGAGGGTCAGCTCAGGTTTCATGCCTACATGGAAAGTTTTTATTGACTGAGACCCTCTCCAGCCCTTCCTTATCAGATTTTGAAGAACATATTGGTATGAATACACACTATATGATGCATTTCTTTTGAAACCTAGTGCTTCTGAGTTCTCTAATTTGCCATTAATTGGCAGTGTTTATGAGAGATTATACTCCAGACAGTTCTTCATTAATAATATAAATATTAAACTGGTTTATGTTTTTATTGTGTCTGTTTATCTAGCTGGTGAAATTGGGCAGTGCATGAAGTTTTCAATTTTTAATCAAAACTTAGACTAATTCATTGCTGCAATTACTTTTTATTTGAAAGCTGCTATTTTTTTGGCAAAGCATTTTAAATGAGATATTGTAAATTTGTTCACATTTGTCTTATACCTCTTTGTTTTTGTTATTAATTATGATGATCAGGAGCACTTTGAAAGCCTGTTAATTTACCTAACTGGCTTCTTGGAACCATTTGGATTCTGTTTATTAAACGGTCAATTCTGTCAATTGTGTAAGCTATAATTATCTTTTTATTCTTTTTAAGTAAAAGATCACCTAGCTAAATCATTATCACAGCTGAAGGCACATGATCCTGAAACATTCAAGTATTTAGTATTTACTGGTATTAAATATATGTACAAACACATAAGTAACCTAAGTATGGAAATATATATGATATGAAAAAAAAAAGAATTTATCCATACTTCCCAAGTAGAAATCCGTTTAAGAGAAACATTTTCTAAATGAGATGGAGATATTATTTTCTTAATCATGAGAACATTATTTTTTATTTTATTTTAATTTTTTTTCATGACAAGTATTTTTTCTGTGTAGCCTTGGCTGTCCTGGACTCGCCTTGTAGACGAGGTTGGTCTAGAACTCACAGCGATCCTCCTGCCTCTGCTGGGATTATGCCCAGCATGACTCCAATTAGTCTTGAGAACCTTTTACACACTAATATCCTTGACTACTTTCTGTTATACCCCAGAGTTGGTGTTTTATATTTTGGTCCTCATTTTCTTTCACTATGCCTCTTATTTATTGTCTCTTCCTGGTCCCACCCTTCTTCCGTCTTCTCCCATATCCTCCTCCCATAGTTCACAGAAAGGGGGAGCCCTCCTTCCCTACTATCTGACCCTAGCCTATCAAGTCTTATCAAGACTACCTGCACCATCTTCCTTTGTGACCTGGGAAAGCTGCCCAGCCAGAGAGAAGTCATCAAAGAGCAGGCAACAGAGTCCATGGCAGAGACATTCCCTGCTCCTCTTACTAGGGCTTAGTTTCCATTCAAAAGGACAAGTAGAATATACACTGGAAACTTTTGAAGAAAAGGAACAGGACAGAAGCCTAACATAGATGTCCTCTAAAAGACTCAGCCCAAACTTTGGGCAGAGCGCAGAAAGTCTTATAGAAGAGTGGTGGACAGAAGGACCTGGATTGGACAGGAGCTCCACAAGTAAACCAACAAGGCCAAAAAATATCTGGGCCCAGGGGGCCTGCATGGAGAGGACCGTGCATGGAAAAGACTTAGACCTCAATTCCCATGTAGCCAATAGGCAGCTCAGTCTCCATGTGGGTCCCCTAGAAACAAAAACAAAAACAAAAACAAAAACAAACTTTTAATAAAAAATAAACATGACCAAAATATATAGAATTGAAAATCATTGCATATGGAAGAAAATGTATTACATCAGGAATAAAAGTGTGGATGGGGCAAAAACAGAAAAATACATTAAAAAAGAGAATATGTCAAAATAAAGGAGAGTCATAGGTGATTAAGTATAGGATCATAGAAATATAATCATGGCACCTAATGTTAGTCCCTGTTTAGAATTTTGAAGGTTTAATTCTGTTACATTTTCTGTCTCAAAATGAGAGACAGAATGATATACTGGTGAAGACTTGAGTACTGAGACAGAAATGCAATGACTGCAAAAGAAACTAGACAGGGAATGAACTGGGCCATTTTGAATAGGTCAGTTGATGCTAACCTGAGCAAATTTCTATTTATTTGTTTATTTGTTTGTTTGTTTAATTGCTTGGCATTCCTTTGCTATGTAAAAGACAGAGAGTTTCTTTTCTTTTTAAAATTTATGTGAGCAGAGTTCAGGGAGCCTTATGGAAGGAGGAGGAAAATAGAAGGATTTGGAGAGTACAAGAGCTCCACAAGGAGACCAACAAAGCCAAAATTTGGGTTTGCGGGGGGTGGGGGGGACCTGCAGAGACTTATGAAGCAGCCAAGGACCCTGTATGAAGAGGAACTAGAACCCATGCTCAGATGTAGCCTATAGCCAGCTCAGTCTCCAAGTGAGTTCCCTAATAAGGGGATCAGGAGCAGTCTCTGGCATGAACTCAGTTGCTGTTTGATCACCTCCTCCTGGCAAGGTGGCCTTACCAGGCCACTGACGAAGAAGATCCAGGCATTCCTGGTGAGACTTGATAGGCTAAGGTCAGATAGTAGAAGAGTAGGACCTCCCCTTTTCTGTAGACTAGGGGAGGGGGATAAGGGGAAGAATGAGGGATGGTGTGGCCAGGAAGAGATAAGGGAAGGACCTACAATCAGGATACACAAAGTGAATAAACTGTAAGAGATAATAAAAATGACAAAAAAATTTAAGTTGTTCCTTAGTATATTCATTCAATATACAGCATATTAAGATTATTCTCTCATTACTGGTTTCTACCCTGCCCCATCAACTTCTTCTCTTCTTCATAAGCTTTCTTTTCATAGTCATAAGATTTTGCTTTGTTTTGAGACTGAATTGGTTAAATGTAGGATCTCTATAGAATTATGGGCTTGGAATGCTCCATCAGAGATTTATGGGCTCTTACACTGACGCTAGTGACTCCTCATGTATGTATGTATGTATGTAGCAGTGGTCTTTAGTTCTGGGCAGGCATGGAGGAGCTCCTTCCTCATCTATAGCTGGCTCTTGTTAGGCCTGTTCTTGTGCCAGCAAGCCTAACAACATTAGGTTCACAGCCTATAAAATATTATTTAAGCTTCAGTTATTTCAGCACCTAGATCTGCCATGTGCCTCTGAATTCACCGTCTTTCACTTTAAAGAGTTTTCTCGAATTAGGGATGAAAGTTGTATTCGTCAATGAGTATTTAAATGGTACCCAAGCAAATCTGATGCTATACCACTTTAGTTAAATACTATGAGGGGACAATCATAGACTTTTTGTGGGTTTCCTCTTCCATTAGGGCTGTTGACCACCAGCCAATGAGGGCTGACCACTCTTTATTTGTAGAATATAGAATATTTGGTCACTGACAAATTTCTCAAAATATCAGTTCCTTCTGATGTATTTTGATTTTAATGAGAGTTTTCTAAGGGATATAATCTAGATTTCAAAAGCAAAGCATTTCAGCACAGGACAGTGGTTGGAATGAAACACCCACACAGTCTAGTTCAGACACAACTAATTCATACCAACTAAAGCCCCCTGCCTTTTCTTGCTCATTTGCAAGGCAATGCTTTGCTCTTCCATGCCCCATGCCCTCTTCAGACACACAATCTAGCCAAATGCACAGACACAGCTTTGACTTAACAGAAAGGCAACAGGTGCCCTGCAAAGCCTGGCAAAAGCTTTTGCTTTTTTGGCTTTTAAGTCGTGTCTCTGCAGCATGACCAAGTTGGTATTGGATTGCATGATTTATTTTTCATTTTTTCCCTTGGATGTATTAATAGAACAATCAATCAGATCTTGGCAGGGATTAGAATTGTCCATTAAAGGAGGCCAATACAATGAATCATGCATAGATTTGCTTTCTCCCTCCTCCTGATAAACAAATAGACCTGACCTTGGTTGTACAAATATTTCTTGCAGATGCATTGCATAGGTTTTCATAATGTGTGAAATGTCTACATTTCAAAAACATTAGAGGAGTCTTTCTGCTCATTCTGAAAAATGATACAAAGCATATTAAATATGAAGTGTAAAATATACTTAAGCAGGTAGATCTATGCTCCAGGTGCTTCTAACATTTATTTAAGATGACAATTGTTTAGACAGAAGCTAGAATAAAAGACTACCAGGAATGTTATGCTTGTTGAAGTTCTGCATGAGCATGCCTGTTGGAAAATACCTTTCTGGATTTTTAAAATATTAGCACTGCATTAGATTGCAATTGGAGTAGATGATTCATATATTTAAAAGGTCACAGTAATACTTAGATTTTTCCACCCACAGACTTACTTATTATTTTATTTGAGAACTTAGGAAATAAAGTTTTATTTATGAGTGTAAATCAGTCATGGCAACACAAAGCCTCCCTGAGGAGAAATCAGGTAGCCTTTCCAAGGCAGCCTGGTTTCCCACATATATCTGAACTACACTTTTATGAAAATCTACGCACAGGCTTCCATGATCATTAGGGAGCAAGGCATTTTATACTGTCTGTGTTTGTAACGATGCCATCAGCGCTTACCTTGATAAAAAGCCTCCCATAAGGAATCAGTGGCTGGAGGAATTCTGCTCTGCTCACTTTGGTGTGCACTGGCTATCTGTTGAGCCCACTACAAGTTTGTCTGTGTTATCTACCACTCAAGTAAGCCTCAAGATATTTATCATTAACACAGCTAGCTAAAAAAAAAAAAAAAAAAACTTTATACTCACACACAGCCAATAAAAGACAGTTGTTGCCAAGAACTCAGGGCGAGCCAGTGCCCCAAGGCTGAAGCAGCTTGCCTGCAGTGCCTGGAATCTCATATATGCATGCTTCATTTGCACTGATCCTCAGGGATCCCAGACAGCTCTCTACCTTGGGTTTCCTACCTGGGAGGAGGCCATGGATGGTAACAGGCCAGACATAAGCGTTCCAGGACATTATGCTTTAGGAATGGCAGACACAGAGCCTGCAGTGACCTAGCAGGCTCTGCTTATCTCAGAATGTTTCATTCTCAGCATGTCCTACAGTTATTCTTGAGGACTGCAGGAAGGAAATAGAGGCTGTCAATGCAAAGCTCTAGCTCTCACTGCAAAGCAATAGCACTCTGGAGCTAGAGATGACTGATCATGGCCTGGGGACACGGATGTCGATTACCCCTATTCCGTGTTTTGAAGTGGTAGCAGTTTATTGTCATTTTTTTCATAGAAACAAAACAAAGAAAGCCATAAATTAAGGTACTTAAAATACACTGGTGGAAACATCAAGAAGGCAGGTTACAATAACGTGTAGAATGTTCTTGTGTAGGCCTCAGGCCTTATTTGATGACATTCTCATCTCTCACCATATGTACTCAGGTAAGGAACTTGGCTGTTAGCTTTGGAAAAAATTGCCAGTGTTCAGGCCCATTATAGAAACTGTAATCAGTGAGTCAGCCTTTGTAGAATGTTAAACACATTCTAATAGGCTTTTTCCTCCTATGGGAACTTTGGTTCTCAGGAAGAAGTGTATCCACTGATGGTCACTCAAAGAATCGTCTTTGATGCCTTTCACATCTTTTACTGGGTGAAACCTCTAAAATGTATGGATCTTGGTGGGGTCCAGGTCCCAGGAGGGAGAAATCCAGATGACTACAAAACATGCCCAGAAATGCTTAATCTTTCTATTTCTTCTCCAGAAGGTTTGTAATCATGTTTAATAAGCACAAGAGCCATTGTGGCTGAGTAGCTGTATTGGCCATGGACATTTTACTCTATCTGGTAGATAGGACACATCAGTTTACTGAGGTTCCTGAGACTAGTGTAGCTGAAAAATGGCGATGCAAAACTCTTCTGCCTTCTCTCTTATGGCTAGGTCATTTGCTGAAGCTTGTTAAGTCTTGTTAAATGTAAGCTACCTTAGTTTGTTTGGAGCACTGATTAGACATACCTAGAAAGCACATGACCTAGAAAGTATTTGGTGAGAGGGAAGAGAAATGTCATTAGAAATATTCTTGATTCAAGGTATTCATAAAGTGCTCATAGCAAATTTGTCACTATATAGAGTTTTGTATTCATGGGTTGTATATTAGAAATCTAGACAAGTGATGTATAAATTAAAGTGTTCTAATTATTGTTGGATTGTATTTGTGTATGCATGATATCAAATCTTGCTATAATTTTAACAATCATCTTGCTTGCATGTATTCTTTGGTGCTCTAATCCTTTTCCCTAACTCTCATTTTGTGGAGAGTTTCTCTTTCTTGCCACTTGCTTCTCATGCAAATTGACTAATGGATTTCTATTATAAATGTCAGAAAGGACTCTGATGAGTTTAGTACTTGTGATCCCAGGAGGTTAAGAGCATTAAACTCTTAAGACAAGATCTACCTTAATATCAAAATGGGTAAATGGCCTGGTCTCCGGGCCCCTTTGTTTGTTTTCTCTCTTGATGCAGGTGAACTAATAACACACTCTTCAACATTACCCTGAGGTATATGGCTTTACATGCAGAAGATGCTTTACAAATGTTAATTAATGTTAATAACAGCCATATGGCTAAACTACATTATGTTCGGATTCAGCTTTGCAAAGGTTCCTAATATTTATTCTGAAAGCATGACCACCAAATGTTTGAGTCTACTCTCTGGGACACATCACATTACCCATCTTTGCACGCGTGTGCAAAGGCAAGCTTGGGCAGAGTCTGGACTTCTTTGTTCCTTACCTAGATACACTATTTGTTTATTTGTGTCACACTTTCTTTGCCTGGTTGCTGTGTTTTCCATGTGCAAAACTGATCAAGTTTACTGAGATATTGTTGCTAGGTTTTAAATGAAACCGTGAGTGCAAAGCATACCCTGGTGACCATATAGTATAAGTGCTCACTAACTGTTTGCTAATGGCTTGTTATTCGGCGAGTTTGAATCCACTCTGCAGATCTATTCCACTGTGTAGAACATTTCTAACTGTAAGGACCTGCAGCAACAAGGAACCTTTCAATTAAGGACTTCTATTTAATATCTGAAGATTACAATCAAGCCATTGTTTAAAACACAGAAGTGTAGCTTTGTCTTCCAGCAATAGCATTTTGTCCTCATTTGATTAAATCTAGAGTTCATGATTTTCAATTGTTGGGTTGGCTGATTTCATCTTAAGATTTAATGCCAAAACAATCATGCCTTTCTGCATTTATGACTAGCTGTGGCTTGCATCAATTTGTTTTGAAATGTAGTTATTTTTAATAGGAAAAAACAATATGCTGGCTGTATCAAGACAGAAACAAATAAGGAAGATTTTATTTTTGGTTGGTTTTGTGATTATCTGTGATGACCTCTTCCCACAAATGGCCACCAAATTTTTGAGCCTACTCTCTGGGACACATCACATTACCCATATTTGCAAGAGTGTGCAGAGGCAAGCTTGGGCAGAGTCTGGACCTCACTGTTGCAACAATTCCAAATATCGTGTGTAGGGCGTCAGGTCTTCACTTCACAAGAATGTTATGCACGTGTAGTGTGGAATTGGGCTTATGCAGCCGCTGCTCAGGCAGTCTTCTCTCACTAGGAGTACTGTTCAACTTGCCTTATAAGCACAATTAACAGTAGAAGCAAAATCAGAAAGCAGCTCTGTTTGGATGTCTGGAAGACTCTTTCTTCAGTTTCCTAATTCTTTGTATCATTAGTCATATCCAAGACTTTAAGACTGATACAAATAAAAGCCTGAAAAACAGAAATTGCCCTTGTCTGTGCCCTTTAAAACAGAACCTTTGAGGGACTATTGTACCCTGCATGGAGACTAAATGTCCCTTTCTTAGTGGAGCTTTTGGTCCATGTCTTAGTGACTATGGCCTACGAAGATACCTCTTGATTAGTGGTGTGAAAATTTTCCTCACAGCTGGAATCTGGAATCTAATGCTGTACCCTTGTCCTGATCCTTGATGTGAGAAGTCACACACACTCAGGTTCATAAAGATTTCCTATAATTAATTGAACAAATACATAGAAAACCTTTGGATGTGTTCTGGAACATAATAAATATTCAATAAATATTAATTATTACAGACATTAGAATTTGGGACAATATATGCACTGCGATTATTTCTGTAAGTATTATTCTAAAACATCAATGTTTTCCAATAGAATCAAATTCAATGTTTAACAAAGAAGTACATAAAATAAATAAATATTTTTGTATTACAGTTCTACTCAGCAATCTTCCCCAGATCCCATATCATATATAAAATGAAGTAGTAGTATAATGTATTGATGATCCAGAAAAAGCCTGTGGGCAAAGGGCAATATAACAAGAGAAACTACTCTCATACAGGTGAGCTATTACTAGCCAGCTTAGTCCAACAACTTATCAGACTGCTATTGGAAAAGCAAACTGAGCAGGGATTCTAGGTTATATCCATACATGGTCCTTGGTTGGAGAAACAGTCTCATAAAAGACCCCTGTGCCCAGATATATTTGGTCCTTGTGGAGATCCTGTTCTCTCCAGGTCATATTAATTTCCCCTTCTTTCATATGATTCCCTGCACTCTGCCGAAGGTTTGGTTATGAGTCTTAGTATCTGCTTTGATACACTGCTAGGTAGAGTCTTTCAGAGGCCCTCTATGGAAGGCTCTGTCCTGTTACTTGTTTTCCACTACATTCAATGTCCATCCCATTTGTCTTTGTAAGTGAAGATTGATCATCTTACCCAGGGTCCTCTTTCTTGTTTATCTTCTTTAGGTGCATAGATTTCAGTATATTTATCCTATCTAGTAGGTCTCTATAAGTGAGTATAGAGTGTCTTTCTGCTTCTGGGATACCTCACTCAGGATGATCTTTTCTAGATAGCCCATTGTCGCTCAGTACCAAGTGGGCACCCTAGTAAGGAAAACAGGTACTATTTCTGACATGGACTCAATGGCGGGCTCTATGATCTCCCCCAATCCCGAGGGAGAAGCAGCCCTGCTAGGCCACAGAGGAGGATTTGCAGCCAGCCCTGAAGATACCTGATAAACCAACGTCAGATGAAAGTGGAGGAAGCCCTCCCCTATGGGTGGACTTGGAAAGGGGCAAGGAGGAGAATGAGGGAGGAAGAATGGGATTAGGAGGGGATGAGGGAGCAGGATACAGCTGGGATACAAAGTTAATAAACTGTAACTAATATTTACAAAAATAAAAAAAAACAGTTAAAAAAAGAAAAAGATAATTGTTGATGAAGAAAGACAAACAGTAAAAGCATGGGTGGACAGTCATGGGAGAAGCAACACCAGAACAGAACAAATGTTATGAAATAGTTCTCCACATCAGGCATAGAGCAATAATAAAACTAGAGAGTAGGAGGCAGCAAGGGTGAATAATTATTTCTCCAGCCTGTAAATCACCCCATGATTCCAGTCTTGTAAACCTTCATTTCTCCCATTGACTTGTTCTTGGCCAGGAGGCAAGGTTATCACCAAGCAGCAGAAGGCCTACCTTCTTGTGTCATTATGAACAGACAAATAAGTCCTTATACTCATATTATACAACTGTGTGTGTGATGGACTGCAGTTAGAGACTTATTCAGAGCGTCTTTTACGTCTGCATAGTGAGTTATTCCAGCAAGTACAGAGATTAAAGGGTTGCAAAGTAAAAATGTCAGAAAGCCAATGCAACTAAATACTGAATATTTTTATAGATGAAAAGGAAGAAATGGAATTGGGAATTATATTTGAATGAAAACAATGTCATTAATTAGCTAAGACTGAGTGGATTTTGAAGTCTTGGCAGATGCATCCAAACTCACAAAGATAAAAGGTCAGAGAAGCTAGTGCATATTTCAGCTCTAGCAGTAGCATGGACATGGGTATGCCTAGGAGTTCATGCAACATTTAGACAACATCAGGACTCACATGGCAGATGACAGCTAAAAGAAAGCTCACTTCTGTTGACTTTTGTATGGGCAAAATACTTTTATATTTTCTTAGCATATGCTAATTTTGTAAAAATATCTATGTAATTACTATTGTAGTCATCAATCCCATTTATTACACTTTATTTATTATAGTTCCATATCCTTTCTCCTTTCTGCTTCTACACTTTTGTAGTCAACAGAAAGCTTACTTTCAAACACATTTTTGTAGAAAAATTTTCTAACTGTAATGAATCAATTTACATATAATTTGTTCATAGCACATAAAATCTCATGTAGGTGTTTGAACAGGTTATTTAAAATTTTCACATGTTCTTCCATCACAGTTTACACTATAAAAATTATAATGCACTTTTATGAAACACCTCCTGTGGTATAAATAACTGAAGAGGGTTCTGGAGTGAACAGTACTTGAAGGATAATGTAATAGAATTATTTGAGGAGAACCTGAACCATACATGTAGCATTCAAAGAAGCTGGGTCTCAATACTTCCTGTTTAGCTTTTTTGATCTTTGTGATGAGGGTTTGATTCATATCTGCGAAAGAGATGAAGAAAGGAAGCAAGGAAAGAAAAAGAAAGAGAGGAAGAAAGGGAGAGGAAGGTAGAGAAGAAGGAAGCACGGAAGAAAGCATGGAAGAAAGAAAGGAAGGAAAGACAAAAGATGATATCATTAAGATTTTTGTACAGGAAACTGGTCGCATCTATGCCAGTGAATAGAGAAACCAAGTATCCGTTGTCTTCAACAGTAGGCAGGAGGTGTGCAAATATTAATGTTTCACTTATACATACTCCTTTCTCTTCTTACCAAGCACTGATATTAGTCTCATTGTTCCTTATATCTCTATCATTACTCTGTCCAGAGCTCTTGATGCCCTTCCACTATTTACTGTAAGAGATGCAGTTCTTCAATGGAAGGAAAAGACTGAGACTTTCATTCCAGCATGGAAAATTTAAGAACAGCTTTGTATACTATAGGCAATAAACCGTTAGACAAAAAAAAGAAAAAAAGAAAAAAAGAAAAAAAAAAGAGATGCAGTTCTTACAAAGGCTTGTAGCATGCCTATTCTTGTCTAGACTTCAGGTTCTGCCTCTTTCTCTTCCTTCCCTTGGATGGAATATCCATTGATCTTACTCCTGTGAAAGTGCTTCACTTTGTTCTAAAGAAGAACTTTTACATGGATCATTTTCTCTCCCAGAAAGGCTTCCCCTGAATTTTGAGAAGGCTTTTTCCTTCTTGATTGTCACTATAGGCTTACATCATCTTCTCAGTGGGAGTTGCCTGATTACATTGTCCTCATTTGACATATCTGCCTGTCCCCTTTCTTCTGCTCAGGTTTTCCATCATACACAGTGACTATACTAACATATTGTGTATTTATTTTGCTTACTGTTTGGTATATATCACCTAGCACTAGCAGTGCATGAACAAGAGTTTGGGACAGTTTTATTCATTCTCCTATCAACAATGCCTAAATCTACAATGTATAAAACTATTCAATAAATATTTTCTGGATTGAGTTATTACTTGTTTCAATGTGCCTAACTAAATTTTTGGGTTCTTCTAAAGATACAGATAGCCTTGTCAATGAGGCATAAGCATGGACTTTGTATGTAGGCTTCAAAAAAATTTCTTGATTGTAGAATGAATTTTACCTTTAATTTCTGTATCTCATGAATAGTAGAAATTTACCATTTTAAAATTACTATGTTAATGTCCTCAAACTGGAAAAATACCAGTCATCAAACAACATAATTTTCTCTTCATATATATACATGTATATATAAATATTTAAAAAATGTTTATTTTTTATAAATTGTAGTTTATTCACTCAGTCTCCCAGCTGTATCTCTCACCCCCATCCCTTTTCAATCCCACTCTCCCTCCCTCATCTCTCATGTCGCTCCCCAAGCCCACTGATAGGAGAGGTCCTCTTCCCCTTCCATCTGACACTGTACTATCAGGTCTCATCAGGACTGGCTGCATTGTCTTCCTCTGTAGCCTGGCAAGGCTGTTCCCCCCTCAGGGGGAGGTGATGAAAGAGCCAGCCACTGAGTTCATGTCAGAGACAGCCCCTGTTCCCCTTACTAGGACACCTACTTGGACACTGAGCTGCCTCGGGCTATATCTGTGCAGGGGTTTTATATTCAGAAATTTAACCAATCTATTTACTATAGTTCCAAGCCATTTCTCACATTTTTCTCATTCTTTTAGTCCCTGTTTTCTGAGTTGATCTCCTACTTCATTATAATGAATTCCATTCACTAAAATATAAACCATGTCAGGTCACTCCACCTTTTGTATTGATTTATTCTTTATCTCTACACTAAAGTACTATGTACTTATCAAAGAACTCAGTACCCTCTGAAATCTGTTTCCTCTCTACCTTTGAAACATCTCTTTTTTTTTTTTGAAACATCTCTTTTTAGTTTGACACAATGTGCATGCTCTGTAAACTCCAGTCACACAGACATGATTTCTGTAGCCTAAGTACGCTGGGAATTTCATTATTTTGTTTTCAAAACTGTTGTCTTTTCTCATCTGCTCAGTACAACTTTTCCTTATTCACCTTGAGTAGGATTACATCTGTTATACTATGGTACCATTCCTCCCTTAACATTGTGTTTCAGTGTTAGGAACCAATGACACTCAATGGTATGTGTAGCCTAAAGGATCGCTGAAACTCTTATGAGATATAGGTAAGGGCAGACACTTTAAGAACACTATAACACTGATTGTAATTTAACGTTTTTGATATTTGCAATGATAATCTAAAACTGTGGTAAAAGCATCTACTATATTTGCCATTGCGTTGTGCTAGCTGAGAAAATAGAAAAGTTCAGGGTTTCTGTAAAGTGGACTTTATAAACTAATAAACCGCATCCATCACATTTTGACTCTTGAGTGACACAATGGAGGAGTGCAGGAAACACCTGCATTGAATACCAAGGCGTGATCATAAATATGCCTTCAAGAACATACAGGTTTGAGTTTTGAGCTGAATTAGCACATTAGTGACTCGAAAATTCACTGTTATTATTTGAAGTATGACTGACAGACATACTATTAACAATTTGGAAAGTTTCAATACAATTTAGTGGTAATAATAAAACAGTTAAAATTTATTAACAAAATAAATGTGGGAAGAGATCTTGTCATTTCATGGAAAAAGAAGGAAGCTTTTAATGATCAGCATTTCAAATGAAAGAATTATGGAAATCATGTATGTGGAACAGAGAGTTTGACAGCAAATTCAGTATCTAAAGATATTACAGGTGAGAATGGTGGTGATGCGAATGATTGTGATTTTTTTTTCATAAATACATCACGAGCTAGAAGTTCTGAAGAGTTCAGTACATCACTATGATAACTCCTCCATATGATCAGTGTCTGCTGATACAAAACTGGGTTATTGAGAGATCCAGTCAATGTTCAAGGTGGAAAGAGGAGTCATGATCTTTGGGAGATGGTGAGATTATGAGTCCTCAAGAATGACATTGATGCCCATATGAAAGAGGACTAAAGGGTTTTGTTTGTCATTTGCTCTATGTAGGGAAATAAGCACGCTCTCATCAGACAGCAAACACACTGACTAGCATTCTACCTTTGACTTTCCAACCTCTTTTCAATGGAAAAGAAGTTACACTGTTTCTATATTTGTATAAACTAAGATATTTGTATAATCTAAGATAGATTAACAATTTAAATGTGGACAGAAAGTTTTTTATTTTTTGTTTCTTAAAATATATATTTTTCATCAAGTATTTTATTTTAATAAAATCTCACAAATTTCTCTTTTAATTGGAAATGCAGTGGACAGTAAGAGGTTTAGTTTAGGTTTAGTGTATGTAGTGAAGACCTCAACAGTGGTTTAGAGATGTAAGTCACTGTGGGTGTAACATATTTGAGAATTGCTGAATATAAGTAAATCCTTCTACATGCTACACACTTAACTCAAGGGGGTATGCTGTTCTAGTTCATTCAGGAATATCAAATAATGGAGCCGCTGCTATTGTGTACTAGTCTTATTAGCAATGTGAATTATGTTCATAACAGCTTGGAAATAGATGCAAAAACATATAACTACGTGTAAAATTCTAGTGTCCATTTGCATTCCCTAGTCAGAGAACAGTGGCTGTCTCCAACATGGACTCAGTGGCCGGCACTTTTATCACCTCCCCTGGTGAGATGGCCTAATAGGCCACAGAGAAAGAGGATCCAGACAGTCCTGATGAGACTTGATGTGCTGGGGTTAGATGACAGAGGAAGAGGGACCCCCCTGTTAGTGAACTAGGGGAGGAGCCTATGGGGGGAGAGGAGGGGAGGGTGGGACCAGGGGAAGATGAGGGAAGGGGCTACAGGTGGGATACAAAGTAAACAAATTGTAATAAATAATAATAATAAAGAAAAATGAAAAAAATCTGTTCATCATCCTTAAAATATTAAAGAAACACGGGAAAGACAGTATGAGATGTCATAAGATGTTTCTGTAGGTTTCAGTCGGAAAGCAGTGTCTGGACAATGAGCTGGTTGGTACAGCATTGCTGACTGACCTTTAGAACATGTGCAGAAATACCTAGATTTGTCATAAGAATTCCCCTAGTTAGAAGGAAGTTGCTCCAACCAAAGAGTCCACACTGGCAGATAACTGGAGTGTGTGCTTGGAAAGCCAAATGTGTTAGAGTATGATGTTGTAATTTGTAATTTTTGGTGGTGGAGGAGAAAGGATGCAAAAGATGAGAGGAATAATATAAAGGAGAGTTGGGGAACGAAGAAATAAATTGGTTTTGTCTGCTGGCTGAGAATTAGTAATAAGGCAGGAGAGAACTCTGTGCAGTTAGTTATGTATTTACCAGTGCATTTTGAGTTTTATGAGCACGGGTTTGGGTTAGGGGCAAGGCAAGATGTACACTGTAGTAGAAACGTTTGCGATGGTGTTAGTCATTACTAGGATAATGAAATGACTGGCTGAGATGGAAATTAGCAAACAGCTAAGGATTTCTCAGTTAAATCTTCATGAGCAGCATGAATTTATAATTTTTGGTGGATGAGAGAGGACACAAATGATGAGAGGATAAATAAAGATGAGAGTAGAGAGAAGAATAAATAAATAAGTTTTATTTCTTGGCTGAAAACTATATCTCTATAGTTAACATATTCATTTTCCTGTAGAAAATTTTCTCAATTCTCCTTTGCAATCAGTCCTATTTGTACAAGTCATGTTTTCCAATAATGTGTATCTGCATGCCATTACTAATGAATACTATTTTTTTTTTGTTGTTGTTGTTAGATACATTTTCAGGTTGGCCATGATTCTTTTTATGCTGGAAAACATATATTCATATACTATGTATTCACACATCATTCCTAGTGAATAATAGTAATGGTATTTTCTTAGATACATTTTCAGATTGGGCAGTAATTCCAGTACTGAGGCATGAGGATTAAGGCTAGCTGAATTTGCACATCTGACATGTATCAAAAAGAAATTGAATGTCTGGGTATGTTTCCATAAGCATTATATAATTTCCTAGAAAGCCCAAATTAGAATACAATGCTTGGCATGTAACCCCTTTTCAAATGCTCACAGAATTTATGATTATATTGTATAATTAATATTTAATTTAAAAGGAATGATTCATTCATCTAAAGTTTAGAAATGAAGGCTTGCATATCACTGGATATGTTTTTTTTTTTTGTCTTTTCTTGAATTTTTTTCTTTTTTAAATTAACTAATTCAATTTAGACCTTGGTCATAGGGCTCTCCTTCCTCTCCTCCCAGTCTTACCCTCTTTCCCACATCCTTCCTCCCTCATTCTTCTGAATAGGGGAACCCACCTACCCAGACACCTCAGCTTATCTATTTACATGAGGACTGCATTTATCTTCCTTCCCTGGGGCCTGGTAGGACAGTCCCATAGGGGGAAGTGATCGAAAAGACAGGTAACACAGTCCATGTCAGAGATATCCCCCCACTCTCACAACTCGTGGGCTCACAAAGAGCCTAAGACACCCATTGACTACTTACAGGTAGAGGACCTAGGTGGAGAGCATTATCGTTGATTGAGTGAAGTGTCCTTCCCCATCTCTTTTGATTAATTTTGATTAACAATCTATTTTATTAGCCTTTAGGATGGCTACTCTAGCTTGCCTCTTGGGTCCATTTGCTTGGAAAACCTTTTCCCAGCCCTTTACTCTCAGGTAGTGTCTATCTTTGTTGCGGAGGTGTGTTTCTTGAATGCAGCAGAATATTGGATCCTGTTTCTTAAACCATTCTATTAACCTGTGTCTTTTTATTGGAGAGTTGAGTAAAGTGGAAGTTTCTGGTTTCTTTGAAGACTCAATTTTATCATGTGATGTTTTGCAGGAAAGTGGGCATGTGACGTTTTTGTTTTGTTTTTCTTTTTAAATTTTTAAAATTTGTTACAATTAATTCACTTTGTATCCCAGCTGTAGCCCCCTCCCTCATCCTCTCCCCATCCTACCTTTTCTCCTCCCATGCCCCTCCTCAGGCCCACTGATAGGGGAGGACCTTTTACTTCCATCTGACCCTTGCCTGTCAGGTCTCTTCAGGACTGTCTGCATTGTCCTCCTCTGTGGCCTGCTAAGACTGTTCCTCCCTCAGAGGGAGGTGATCAAAGAGCCAGCCACTGAGTTCATGTCGGAGACAGCCCGTGTTCCCATTACTAGGGAACCCACATGGAGACTGAGCCCCCATGAGCTACATCTGAGCAGGAGTTCTAGGTTATCTCCATGCATGGTTCTTGGTTGGAGAATCAGTCTCAGAAAAGACCCCTGTGGGCACATGTTGTTTTCCTGTGAGCTCTCTCATGCAAGAGGTGTGAGTTTGGCCGGCTGAAAATATCTGTGGTGGACTTTGAGGAGAGGAGATATATAGAGGCCCACAAACAGTGAGGCTTCTATTTTTGGATTGAAATTGCTGTGCAGATCTTTGTGTTTCGACACTTGACTTCACAGAGTAAACCATTCCAGAGAACTTCTCAGGGCAATACAACTGTATCTTGCGACTTTCACTGACTTGTGTTAGTTAATGTGTTGCTGTTTGATGTTGGTCTTTGGACTGAACTGCTGGTATCCTGACAACCCAGTTTGGTAATCCCCTAAAGACCCATGGACCTCAATCAGCAGGAAGTAGATAAAAGAGTTCTATGGCTCTTTTCCCTATTAATCTCCTAAGGTGGGGAGGGGTTTAATAACCCTGAATAAAGTAGGTTAGGTAAAAAAAAAAATCTAAGTCTACAGTTAAGTCCATAAATGTTGATGGATATGTGTTTGTGTGCTTGTTTTCTTTTGGTTTTACTGTTGTGAGGTTATCTATATCTTGTGTTTTCTTGGGTATAGTTTACCTTATCGGGTTGGAGTTTATCTTCTGCAGATCTGGTTGGTGCATTGATATTGTTTAAATTTGGTTTTGTTATGGAATATCTTGTTTTCTCTGTCTATGTTGATTGAAAAATTTTCTGGGTATAGTAGTCTGGGTTGGCAACTGTGGTCATTCAGTATCTGTATGACATCTGCCCTGTTTGTTTTGGCTTTCATAGTCTCTGTTGATAAATCAGGTGTGATTTTGATAGGTCTACCTTTATATGTTACTTGGCATTTTCCTCTTGCTGCTTTTACTATTTTTGTTCTGTAGATTTAGTGTTTTGATTATTATATGGCAACCCAGTTATCCTATATTTCTTTTCTGGTGTAGTCTATTTGGAGTTTTGTAAGCCTCTTGTATGTTTAGGACATCTCTTGCTTTAGGTTGGGGAAATTTTCTTCTATGATATTTTTTTAAATAATTTCTTGTCCTCAGCACCTGTAATCCTTTTCATGTATTCCTATTATTCTTAGGTTTAGTCTTTTTATAGTTTCTTTTATTTCTGGATTGAATGTGTCAAGAATTTTTCCATTTTAATATCATCTTTGAGAGTTGTATCAATTGTAAATTCAATGCCTGATATTCTCCCTTCCATCTTTTGTATTCTGTTGGTGATGCTGAGCTCCATACTTCCTCATCTTTTCTCAAAGTTTTCCATCTCCAGGGTTTTCTTGGTTTGTGTTTTCTTTATTGATTCTAATTCCATTTTTTCAGGTCTTGAACAATTTACTTCATTTCCTTCACCTGTTTGATTGGGGTTTCTTGTTTGTCCTTGATGGCCTCTATATATTTGGTTGTATTTTCCTATTTCTTTGAGATATTTATCCATTTACTCTTTATATGTCTCTAATAACTGCGTAAGCATAGATTTAAGGTCATTTTCCTGTATTTCAGGTGCATTATAGTATCCATTGTTTTGGAGGGTTTCTAATGGTGCCATGATGTTCTGGTTTTTGCTGATTGTGTTCTTGTCCTGGCCTTTAGCCATCCAGTTGTCCACAATCTTGGCTGTTTATTCCTGGAACATGCTGGGTGTCTTGGGTCTTTATGATCAGATGAGTACCTGCTGGCCTCCTTAACTAGAAGAGCTTCACGGTAGAGTGGATCTGCCCATCTGTAGACGATGGAGTAGTTTTGAGGAGGGTGAGATAGGTCCAGGAAGACAGGAATGGGTGCTGGCATTTTGGATGCAGCCACTGGGGTGGGTGTTTTAGAAGGCAGGGGCATTAGTGTGGGTGCCTTGAGGGGCTGGGACACAGGCCTGGGTGTCTGAAAGGGCAGGAGTGTGGACAAGAGTGTGTGCAGGCACTAGTGCCTCAGAAGGCAGCTGCAGGACGCTGGTATCTCAGGGGGTAGCTGCGGAGGGATGAGCCATCTCTGTGGCAGCAGAGGGCTGAGAGCTCCTCAGGTGGCAACCCTATGGGTGCCTGTGCCAAGGTGCAGGTTTCTTAAGGGCAGTTGACCTGCGGCTTGCAGGCCTTCCAGACCCCAGACTCCTAGAAATCATATTCGTCTGGGCTCCCCTATCTTGGCCCCTGGATTCAGAATGATTTTATTGTCCACATGGTCTCCAACAGGAATATCAGTAAAACAGTGGTTTGGAGGTGGTGATGCTGCTGTCCCTGGAATCCAGACTCTGCCCTCAGGGGAATGGGAAGGATCTGATGTTTGGCTGCTGGAGTGGGGGGGTTCCTGGAATTGGGGGCCTGGGCTTGATTGAGTATGCAGTAAACAAGGGGTGGTAGTGGCTCAGAGCTTGTGAGCTCTGGACCAGGTGCTGGCCTCACGAGGCCTGTATCTGACCACAGTGTATGTCAACCTCAGTAACACTATCAGAAAAACAAAAACAAAAACAAAATGAGGGTACAAAAATAATGTGATAAGGTTTGAATTTCTATGTGTGGCCAGGAAAGATAAAAAGTCTCTTATTACACAGCTCCAGGCATTTGCTAGATTCTTTTTTAATTGCACCCACATGGTAATTCAATTATGAAAATGACACAAAGGGGAACATTATCACCTCTGCTTTATGCATGAAGGAATGGAAGCACAAACACCTCACATGCAGGCTGTGGAAGGATGCCTGGATTTCCCAATTTTTGTCTTTGGAGCTGAGGACGTTTTAGAGTTTCAAAGCCCTCATAAGTATTTCAGGAAGTCATATAGGAGCAGTTCTACATATAGAAGAGTATGAAAGAGAGCATTTCTTTTTTTTTTTTATTAGTTTTTACAATTGATTCAGTTTGTATCTCAGTTGCTTCCCCCTCTCTCATCTCCTCCCAGTCTCATCCTCCCTCCCTTTCCTTCCCCTGTATTTCCCTAGTCCACTGATAGGGGAAGTCCTCCTCCCCTATGTCTTAATCAAGCCTATCAGTTCATGGAAGCACTGCATAGATCCTCTTCCTTTCCTGGGCTGGCTTAGTTCTCCCTCCAGGGGAAAAGTTATCAAAGAGCAGGCAATTGAGTTCTCATCAGAGACTGTCTCTGCTACTCTTACTTGGGAACCTACATGGAGCCTGAGCTGCCTATGGCTACATCTGAACAGGGGGTCTAAGTCCTTTCTATGCATGATCTTTGGTTGATGCATCACTCTCTGCAGTCCCCCTTAGGCCCATCCTTTTTTGGCTTTGTTGGTCTCCTTGTGGAGCTCCTGTCCTCTCTGGGTCCCTCTATCTCATCCTTCTTCCATAAGACTATCCTCACTCTGTCCAAAGTTGGCTGTGAATGGCTGCATATGCGTCCTTCCCCTGCTGGGTGGAGTCTCCTAACCTGCTCCCCATCTTCTACCACTTCTGGCATCTATCCTATTTTCCCTTCTGAATGAGAATTAAGCATATTCTCTAAGGTCCTCCTTGTTGTTTAACTTCTTTAGTTCTGTAGATTTTAGTATGCTTATCCTGTATTTACAGCTAATATCCACTTACAAATGAGTACATACTATGTTTGTCTTTCTGCTTCTGGTTTACCTCAATCAGGATGATCTCTTCTAGTTCTGTCAGTTAGCCTGAGCATTTCATGATTTCCTTGAGTGGTATTCCATTGTGTAAATGTACCACCATGTCTGTACCCATTCTTTGGTTGACAGATATCTAGGTTGTTTCCAGATTCTGGCTATTATGAATAGAGCTGCTATGAACATACCTGAGTGAATGTTCTTGTTGTATGGATGAGCATTCTTTGGATATATCATCAGGACTGGTATAGCTGGATCTTGAGGTAGCACCATTCCCAATTTTCTGAGAAGGAGCCAGATTGATTTCCAAAGTAGTTGTACAAGTTTTACATTCCCACTAGCAATGGAGGAGGGTTCCCCTTTCTCCACAACCTCTCCAGCATGTGTTGTCACTTGAGTTTGTGATCTTAGCCCTTCAGTGGTATGTGAGATGGAATCTCAGAGTTGTTTTGATTTTCATTTCCCTGATGACTAAGGACACTGAGCATTTCTTTAAGTGTTTTTCTGTTGTTCGATAGTCCTCTCTTGAGAATTCTCTTTTTAGCTCTCTACCCCATTTTTAAATTGGATTATTTGGTTTGTTGTTTTTTAAAATTTTATTTATTTTTTTATTAATTACAGTTTATTCCGTTTGTATCCCAGCTGTAGACCCCTTCCTTGTCCCCTCCCAATCTGACTCTCTCTCTCTCATCTCCTCCCACGCCCCTCCCCAAGTCCACTGATAGGGGAGGTCCTCTTCCCCATCCATTGACCCTAGCCTATCAGGTCTCATCAAGACTGGCTGTATTGTCTTTCTTTGTGGCCTGGTAAGGTTGTTCCCCACCTCAGGGGAGGGTGATCAAAGAGCCAGTCACTGATTTCATGTCAGAGACAGCTCCTGTTCCCATTACTAGGTAATCCACTTGGAGACTGAGCTGCCATGGGCTATATCTGTGCATGGGTTCTAGGTTATCTCCATGCATGGTCCTTGGTTGGAGTATCAGTCTCAGAAAGGACCCAGATTTCTTGTTCTGTTGCTCTCTTTGTGGAGCTCCTGTCCCCTCAAGGTCTTTCCATCTCCCCCTGCTTTCATAAGATCCTCTGCATTCTTCCCAGTTTGGCTGAGTCTCAGCATCTGCTTTGATACCCTGCTGGGTAGAGTCTTTCAGATCCTCTGTAATAGGTTCCTTTCTTGGTTTTTAATTTTCTTGAGTTCTTTATATATTCTGGATATTAGCTCTCTCTCAGATGAAGGGTTGGTGAAAAAATTTTCCCAGTCCATAGGCTGTCATTCTGTTGACAGTGTCTTTTGCTTTACAGAAGCTTTTCAGTTTCATGAGGTCCTATTTCTTGATTGTTGATTTTAGAGCCTGTGCTGTTGGTGTTCTGTTCAGGAACTTGTCTCTTATGCCAATGACTTCAAGCTCTTTTCCACTTTTTCTTCTAACAGATTTAGTGTGTCTGGTTTTATGTTGATATCTTCGATCCACTTAAATTTTAATTTTGTACAGGGAGATAAATAGGGACCTATTTTCATTTTTCTACATGTACACATTCAGTTAGATCAGGATCATTTGTTAAAGATGCTATCTTTTCCCTCATTGTACGGTTTTTGACTTCTTTGTCAAAAATCAGGTGTCCATAGGTGTGTGTGCTTATTTCTGGTTCTTCAATTGACCCACCATTCTTAATTTTTGTCAGATATATTTTATTTTTTGTCTTATGTTTTTATTTTATTTTTTAAATAATTACAGTTTCTTCACTTTGTATCTCACCTGTAGCTCCCTCCCTTGTCCCCTCCAAATTCCACCCTCCCTCTTTCTTCTCCACCCATGCTCCTCCCACAGTCCACTGATAGGGGAGGTCCTCCTCCCTTTCCATCTGATTCTAGTCTATCAGGTCTCATCAGGACTGCCTGCATTGTCTTCCTTTTCTATGCCAGTGACATGCAGTGTTTATTACTCTTGCTTTATATTACAGCTTGAGATCAGGGATGGAGATACCTTTTATTGTACAGGATTACTTTAGCTATTCTGTGTTTTTTGCTTGCTTGTTTGTTTGTTTGTTTTTCCAAATGATGTTGAGAATTGTTCTTTCAAGGTCTGTAAAGAATTGTGTTGGTATTTTGATCAGAATTGCATTGAATCTATAGATTGCTTTTGTTGGTATGGCCGTTTTTAATGTGAAGCCACAGTCATCTAGATACCTAATTCTCAGAAAGAACTAACAAAGAATGAGAATTCAGACTAATATCTCTCATGAACATTGATGCAAAAATACTCAATAAAACACTCATAAACTATGTACAAGAACACATCAAAGATGTAATCCACCACAACCAAGTAGGCTTCATCCTAAGCATGCAGGGGTGGTTCAATATATGAAAATTCTTTTTTTTTTTCTTTAGAAAAGTACCGATCTGCATGACAGGGGTCTACTGAGCGCATCTGAAAGCCCCTAACTAGCAGTGTTTTCAAAGCAAAGACTCATGACCAGGCCTTTGGCAGAGTACAGGGAATCATAAGAAAGAAGGGGAGTTAGTCTGATGGGGAAAGGATAGGAGCTCCACAAAGACCAAATATATCTGGGCACAGGGTCTTTTCTGAAACTGACATTCAA
>REGO01000471.1:620419-651214 GCA_010120015.1 Rhombomys opimus | reverse complement strand
GAGGGTTCGGGGCACGGCTGGGATACAGAATTAATAAAATGTAACTGATAAAAATAAAAAAAAAATAAAAAAAAAAAATAAAATAAAATAAAAAAAAAGAAAAGTACCGATCAACTTTTTTTGAAAGAAATTCCATTTACTTAAAAAATCTTCCATTAATTATAGATTCCAAGTGGTAAAATATATTTTATTTTACACTGAAATATTACACATAAAAACATGAAAAAGAAATAATAATTAAGTAGTGTTTGAAGTTCCCAAACACAGATGCAAAATTAGTTGTATGGGTGATACAATCCTATGCAAATCTCATGAATAATTAAAGGATCTTAATAAAAAAACAGTATTTTGTACACTAAGAACTTAAAAAATGAGTATGTAAGAACTTCTCAAATCATGAACACACACACATCATCATCATCATGAGAATCAACACTATGCTAGCTTTTAAATGGATAGAATCCATGGTACTGAATTTAGTGGTATATAAACCACAAAAGATACTAAGAGACTTCAAAAAAAAAAAAAAGGTTCAAATACAATAAAAAGTCCCGTTATGTTATTATGAGAGACATTACAAGAGTATCCCAAACACTCAGCAAAGCCTAAGTCTTTCCAAGCACTAAAATTGGCAGTTTTTTGCAATTAGTTTGTAAAAGAGAATCCTGCATGAGATAGTTCATAGAGACATAAAAGTCTATAAAACCAGATTCTGCTGTATGGTGAAGAATGTGGTTTAATATTTGTAACCAATTAAAATTTCCTACATGGAGAGTTGATTTTTTTTTTGTGAAAAAAAAAATCAAAGAACATCTTTTCCTTATTCTTTTGCTGAGGAAGACTCTTGATTTTAAGCTGGAAGATTGTATTTTTTTCACTAACATTTTAAGAATTGAAATGAAAGCTTGACGTCAAAATGACAGCCTTTATGTACACAAGTATACAATCAACTTCAGTGACATGGTTGTTTATTTGAAAATAGAATGGAAATGTGCTCTTGTAAAGCCAAATGACTTTGTTAGCATTTTAGAAACCTAAATTACGAGTAACAAAAGAAACAAAACACAATTGTTCTAATCTTTAATTACTGTGCAGAAAAATAGGTTGAAATTTAATATAACAAGCATTCTTATAATTTTACCTTTTAGATTCTGGAGAAAATAGCACACCAGTCTTTACTAAACTTTAAAATGTATGAAGACTTTCATATAAACCCAGAAGCCTGGAGGAAGCAGTGACCACCCGAACTGACGAGAAGACATTAAGACCGACTGAGATGCCCTGAAGAGGCTCAGAACAACCGAGCCAAAAGGACGAGCACTCCAGCCTATGGCGCTGTCTGCGGGCGGTGCAGAGTTCTTCATGTTTCCAGCTATCTTGAGCTGTCACCCATTATAGTGTGGACTTTGGTGTTGCAGTTCTCTGAGTTGTTTTTCTTCCTGTAAGAAACCCCTCACCCACATTACTGTAAGTAATCCAATAAAAACTCAAGTGATAAGACACGCTGGAGAGGCTGTGGAGAAAGGGGAACCCTCCTCCACTGCTGGTGGGAATGTAAACTGGTACAACCACTCTGGAAATCAATCCGGCACTTTTTCAGACAACTAGGAATAGCACTTCCTCAAGATCCAGCCATACCACTCCTAGGCATACATCCAAAAGAGGCTCAAGTACACAATAAGGACATTTGCTCAACCATGTTTGTAGCAGCTTCATTTGTAATAGCCAGAAGATGGAGACAACCCAGATGCCCCTCAACTGAAGAATGGATGCAGAAATTGTGGTACATCTACACAATGGAATATTACTCAGCAATGAAAAACAAGGAAATCATAAAATAAAACTCATTGGTTGACAAAGTCTATTGTTGGTTCTCTATCTATATGTGGTAAATAGGTGTTTGTCCATGTCTTCCCAGGAAAAGACTATCATACAAAACCCAGGTCTGAGGAGAAGCTTAAGTGGATAAAAGCAGCTTGCTCCATAAGATTAAGAATTTGAGTTCAAATTGTATGTACTTTTTTTTAATTTTTATTTTATTTTTATCAGTTACATTTTATTAATTCTGTATCCCATCCGTGCCCCGAACCCCCATTCCCTCCCAGTCCCTCCCTCCCTCCCTCATCACCACTGTGCCCCTTTCCAAGTCCACTGATAGAGGGGGACCTCCCCCCATTCATCTGATCCTGTTTTATCAGGTATCTTCATTGAGTTCCTGTTAGAAATAGTCCTTGTTCCCCTCACTTTGGGAAACCAATTGGTTACTGAGCTACCACAGGCTACATCTGAGCAGAGGTTCTAGGTTATATCCATACATGGTCCTTGGTTGAATGTCAGTTTCAGAAAAGACCCTGTGCCCAGATATATTTGGTCTTTGTGGAGCTCCTATCCTTTCCCCATCAGACTAACTCCCCTTCTTTCTTATGATTCCCTGTACTCTGCCAAAGGTTTGGTCATGAGTCTTTGCTTTGAAAACACTGCTAGTTAGAGGCTTTCAGATGCGCTCAGTAGACCCCTGTCATGCATTCAATGCACATCCCATGTCCTTATATATAAATGACAGACATCAGTTACTATGAGAGATGCAGAAACCAAGAAATGTTTACAGATAAAAACTATTTACTTCATTAATAATTTTAGCAACAGTTTTTAAATATTTTCTTTATGTCTTTATGTTCTAGCTTAATTTGCATCTTCGTTTCATATTTCCTATTGATTCCCCAACCATTACACACTTAGATATGTTTGCTATTGATGTTATTCTTTGCTTTGCTTCCTTCATTGTAATGTACAGTCAAAGTCGCGGTTGGGCATTGACTGTCTGAGGGTTCAAGTTATGGAAGAACTTAGCTTCACCCTCATCCATATGTTGGAGGGTAGGGCTGTGTCTCTTGAAGTGGATGCCAGAGATTTTCAATTCTTTACATGTTATTTAATTGAATTCCAATTTCAGACCAGTTCTCTTCTCTCTTATTTATATTTCATATGGAAGGAATTGTTCTGCACAATGTCTGAAACTGAAGGAGAATCCTTTTACTTTCCTATAGTCCTCCTGAGTCTAGGTCAATATGGGGACTTTGGAGAGAGATGGTTGACAAACAATGTGAAATGCCATCTATTTTACTCCAGGCAGATTTGTTGCTAAAATAAATAAATAATTGGTATACAAATACATTTTAGTTATTAACACAGCATGGGGAGATCAGCACATGTCAGCTTGCTTCTTGAGAGCAAGAAAGACAGATTAGTCAAGAGATAGAAAGAGAGAGGGAGAAAAAGGGAGGGAAGAAGAGAGAAGGAGAGAAGTTGATAATGGGGCAAGGGAGGTGGCATTGTTTTCCACAACCCAATTTCTCTTTTTTAATATAAAATTTTTATTTTTTATATTAATTACAGTTTATTCACTTTGTATTCCACCTGTAGCCCCCTTCCTCATTTCCACCCAATCCCACCTTCCCTCATCTCCTTCCATGCCCCTCTCCAAGTACACTGATGGGGGGGGGTCCTCCCCTTCCATCTTACCCTAGCCTATCAGGTCTCATCAGAACTGATGCATTGTCCTCCTCTGTGGCCTGGTAAGGCTGCTCCCCCCTCAGAGGGAGATGATCAAAGAGCCAGCCACTGAGTTCATGTCAGAGATAGTCCTTGTATCATTTCAGAACCTAATTTCATTATTCTCATCTCATCTGTTTTATCACCCTCTATCCATAAGAAACAAGACAAGGGGATTTAACCTGAGCATAAATATCACACAAAAAGGTGGATCTCTCTGGATTTCTGTTTATGCTCTCTTGTCAGGTAATACCGAGTGTCTACTCACGATACATCAAGAAGACCCTCAGCGGATGCTGACCACCATTCCGCAGGTTGTCCCAGCCCCCAGCACTGTGCAAGCTCAAATAATTTCTTTGTATATAGCTCAGTTTGTAGTATTTGACATAGTAGCAGAAACTGAGTATAAAACATGAACTCTGTGAATTAATTAGACTATGGGAAAGTATGAGCTAATTTATCATATAGTTAACATTTAGAAAACATTAAATATTGTGAATGCTTGTCTCTTCTGAGGACATTTGCAGTATCCGTGCATTTTACCACAGTATATTTTAAAACATTTTTATTTGCATACTGTCTCTGAGAAGTCATGCTTTGTAAGCTTATTTGAGCCCAATTTTAATCTAGCCATCATCACCCTACTATTTATGCTTAAAGTGTGTTTTACATTATACAAGTCTGAAAATGTGCTCAGTCCTCAGTAAATAGGCAAACTTATAAAATGTGAGGTTGTTATAAATTAGACTTTACATTTATATGTGATAAAATAAAGAATACAGACAATGCATAACCTGGATATAATTATTCTCAAAGAAGAAAAATCCAACAATGTGGAAGCTGCTAGTAAATGTTACAAATGAGTTGACACTCATACTAAACCTGAGTCATTCTTGTACCTATATGTATCTGTATCCAAGCCTTCTTGATTTGCAGGGAATTTTCTAGGGCTTATTTTCTGGCCAGAAGAAGCATCTTACGTTCCAAAGTACACATTATGTCTCTGCCAACCAGTGAGCAATGCATTGATGGGTACGAAGGTCTATTAAATGTTTCTCCTTAGAATTGTGTGTGTGTGTGTGTGTGTGTGTGTGTGTGTGTGTGTTTGTGTGTGTGGGGTGTAGATTAGTTAGCATGAAGTTAACTTCTTTGTAGTGGTGTGTATTCAACACTTCAGAATTGATTTCTTATAGCTTTTTTGTTAGTCTAGTTTTCCAGGAAGGTTATTGGCTACTCACAAATAGCTCTTGTGCTTAATACAGACTGCATCTGTCTGATCTGACTGCAGTCAGTAACTTGGCTGAGATAGCCAAATATCATGTAGGCAAAGAGCCTTGCTTAGTTTCAGATTAGAGAAACAGCATGGTCAGAAAGCAGTGGCCTGCAGTGTGATCGGTATTTGAAAGTGGTCTTGTTTCTTTCTGTGTAATTAATAACATGGACAGATGTGTATGTCTGATCTAGTGAGCATATCTGTGACAAGAACCATGAAGTAAACAGATAATGCTAATTAGACAACACCTGTTTCTGATAAAGATGAATGTGAATATATTTCACTGTAATTTTGTAAAAAGCCTTGTACTGCTCCATGGAACTAATGACTGAGAGAATGTTGTATTGTCAGGGCTTGCAATGATAACAGAACAATTTCCACCTGCTGTACCGTCTGCCCTCTCTGCAACCACCATTATTAGGAAATGGGACCTACAGTAGAAAGAGGATCAGCAAAAATAACATGTTTTCTTGCCTTGTAATATAAGATAAAGAGAAAGTTGTGAGTGGGAGTGTAAGCTAGATCTCAGAACTTGTCTCTCATGGCACTGCTTCTGATAGAGAAGCCATTGCTCTGCACAGTATCTGAAAGTGAAGGGGATCCCCTGACTTTCCTAACTTCCTCCTGAGTCCAGATCAATAGTGGACTTTGGAGTTAGAGGATTTCCAAACCATTTGGGATGCTACCTGTTTCAGTCCAGGAAGCCACGTGCAGCTACAATAAAGTGGCAATAATAAACACTTAAGAAAAAATATTTTTATTTGCTAATGTAGTCTTTTACAATAGCATTGTTATAACCTGAAGAGAGAAGACTTTGGAAGAGGCTATGAAGCCAGGGATGCTTTGGTGGATGCAGTATATGAAAAGGAAGGTAACGCTGTTTTAGTAAGCGCTTGCACCCAGACACAGCCCTCCTGCATTTCTAATTATTTCCAGCAATGTTTTCCAGGCTGAAACCAAAGACAGACCACTCTGTAGTAACAACAGTCTTGTGGGTGTTGTTGAATAGCAGGCTTCTAAAGTGCTCAGAATCTGTTTCCAAAGTGAAGGCTGGAGTTACCAGTGCGTTTCCCTCTGACTTCATCATTTACTATGCAACCTAAATAGCATTTTGAGAAGCATACATAATAAATGCATTCAGTTATTGCAGCTGTTTTTTGTCTGTTTTCCAAACACATATTGTGCTAATTTGGAAAAAAAATCAACAACAGCTGCAAATACATGTCAACAGCTAGGTCTTCAAGGGAAGGCCTTAATAGGTTTTGTTAATCAGTGGTGAACCAGGTGTGAATAAATAATTAACACTCTTGATAACAGAGCCCTTTTGCCATTCCTGCTACAGCTAAAGTTCTGATAGCCTTTCCTTTAAGTTCAAGATTTCCCTGCAGACTTTGAAAATAAACACTCTTAATCACTACCAATTCAAGACAGCAAAACTGAGATTTAAAACAGAATATTGAGTGCCAATATAAGGAAAAAAAACTTACATATTTCAAAATGCAATTTATTCACATATGTATGCAAATAGCTAGCAACCTCTTTTATTGATACGTTAAGGGCAACTCCCTGTCAGCCTAGAAATGATTAAGTCAAATTGATCTTTTTCAGATTGTGCCAGTGTGTTCATTAATACACTGATTGTTAAATCTTTCTGTGGAAGAGAGGAAAATGTTATCATTTAATTGATAGATAAAATTCGTGGTTATTTTCTTTAATTCATGTACCTTTTCTGTCAAAACCCAATATATTCCAAATACTTACCATCTAAGAAAGTAGAAAGTAAGTACCTGACAGATTACTGTTATTGAGCATAAATACAATGTATGAAATACTATTTCATAATATTTATGGATAATATAAAGAAACACAGACTATGCATCCTTCTATAGGAGAATGAGTTTTGAAATATGTCCTTGATTTTCAGGCAGTGCTTCCTGGATTAGAAGCATGAGGATTATCTGTGAACTTGTTCAAATGTTACACTGTCAGGCATTACCTCAGCTCTAATACCCCAGAGTCTGGGGGAGGTGCATAGAGAACTGGGACTTAAGCTCCACTAGGTGATTTGAATGCATGCTGAAATTTGAGAACCATTTGTCCATGTTATCGACATCTTTGTATAACAGAACTGTGATAATTGCCAAGAACATGAATTGATGACTAAGTCTCACATCTAGAGACAAAAGCTGTTTGGTATCCCACACAGTCTTCTGGGAAAACTAACAGATGTTCGTGTGACAAGTTAGTCTAGCTAAGAGGCACTGGATAGCATAGAAGTCATTTACCACCAATTCTTATTCTCTTATGGAAGAAAGAAACACATTATGAAATGCTTAAGTAGGACACATCTTGTCCCTTTCAGTCAAACCCTAGTAGTTTGACTTGAACTTCTTTCAGAAGATGACTGTCCTCATATGTGCCTCGGGGGCAGAAAGTTATCAGAAAGGAGGAAAGGGGCCATCAAAAGTCACCTAAGAAAGAATTCCAAAAAGGAAGAACTCCACTTTTAAAATCACTATGAAGTAGATGTTCATGTACCTTTCAAGTTCATATAATAAATACTTAACCTCCAATATTGTTAAGTCTGGAGATGGGACAGATACAAGTTAGCACTCTCAGGATAAACTTCTTTAAATTTGTCATTCTATAGGATAAAAAAGGTTTATCTTATGGTTTGGTAGTAAACTACCTTCCAAGACCAGTCTTCAAAAGCTTGTTTGTCAGTGACTGTGTTGGGAAATGATGGAACTTAAAAAGTGAAGCCTTATGGAAGCCATTGAGCATGCCACTTTGGTTGGTGTATTAGGAAGAGAACAGTTTACATCTTATTGTTGGCCACATATTTTTATTATGATGTGCTGCCTTGCCCAGGCTGGCAGACACAGGACCACACCATTCACAGATGGGAACTTCTAAGACCATGAGCCAAATAAACTTTCTTCTCTCTAAGTTGTTTTCCTCAGGCATTTTATCACAACAGAAATCCACCACACACTATTAAGGAGAATTTAAAATCGCTGCTTCTTTCCTAACCTTGTATCTGCTGTTTTTTTTTATTTACCTCTGTTCATCTTCAATAGAACAATACGGTTTATTGATGCTTAGGGAAAAACCTCATATATCTCAAGGGCAAGAGAATCAGTGATCTTTGCATGGTTTGAGATGGTGGTTAAACTTCTGACATCCCTAGAAGACACATGGTGAAAGAATCTTAGAGAATCAACCCAAAGTGCAGAGCAAAGCCCGGTGAAGTTATACAGACAGAGGTGTACTCCCGTCTAACAAAAGATGTTCCTCATGACGAAGTTTCCGGAAGAGGAAATGCAAAGGTCTGTTTTCTGTTATTGTTCAGGTGTTCACAGTTGAACAAACATTTATCAAGTGGTAAAGTGTTCTGTTTATTCCTTCCTCTTTACAAATAGAGTCAATGCATGTATTAGAAAGTGAAAGTAAGCAAATATCTTGCAAAAAAGTTAGCACAAAATTGTGTTATGTTAGCAAGTGACACTAAGAAACTGTATGAAACTTGTACTATAAATGATAACACTTTCATTATATATCTCACAGTATTATATATATAGCTATTACTTATGCAAATCTCTAGATTGCAGAAAACATGTAACCAGCATACCCTCAGCTGCATACATATGAAACAAGCACTAGTTTGTAACTTGTGAAATAGTAAATCCAGAGTTTTGTAGTTTTCACAATAATCTCCATGTCATTTTAACTATATTGGAAAGATGTAGCCAAACTGACAATTGTGAGAATGTGGGCTTTCCTGCCTGCTGCTGAAAATGTAATGCAAAAATGTATGAGGTGGAAATGGAGTTGTGAGTTGGTCCTTACAATACCTGAACTTGACAATGATTGAGAAAATGTTGAAAGATTAATACAAATCAGTGGGGGAAAAAAGACATCTGGATTTCCATAGAGAAGAGAGTTATGGTTCCAGGAGGAGAAAAATAGAATCAACAGAAGTAGTAATCTATGGAAGACTGAATATATCTGCCTTGTTGTGCCAGAGAGTGACAGTGGTTAGGAAGTAAAAACTCATAGTCACTCTTTTATCCACTCATTATTCTTTCCTACTAGTGTAACTTAAGTCTTAAGGTTTCACACTTATACAATGAGGACAATGGTAGTATTTAACTGATAGAATTATATAGATTAAGGCAATGATTATTTCTTATCTTAGTTCATGATATAAAAAATGAGCCAACAAATTATGCCTTAGAATAATATTTTTATTGTATTATTAATATAATATGTTAAAGTAGTTTATCTTATCAGATGCAATGTGAGGAAAATCAAATATTATATTTGAAATCTCATTGTTTTGTTTCTAAAGAATATTATATTTTCCCCTGAATATAAGTGGGTTTTTGTGTTTAGTCATATATACAAAGTAATTTCTACATTCCAGCAATGTACAGGTGTGCTTGATTTTAATACTTAGTACATATTATAAGAGGAGATACAAGTTTCTGTATATATATTTTTTGTCCAGTGCAGAGAAATACTTTCTCAATTTTGTTAGTGGAATATGAATGCTTTATTGGTTCGCATAAACTAGTCAGATCTCTAGTTTCCATTTATGTCTAACGGCCTATATATTTGTCATTTTTTATATACTTCCAAATCCAGTCTCTCAAAAAAGTGCACATGTGCAGAACATTGAGTGAGAACCATCGATCACATAAATGATACTTCACGAATGCACAAAACACATTAACACTTAAGCAAAAATGAGTTTTGCCCCATCATGCTACCTGCTTCTGATATAAGAGCGGTGAGAAAGAGACTCTGAACAAAAATACCTACTGGGAAACATGATTGACTGCGCAGTAGAGCTGGATTCCCAGGACGGGGAAATGTCTCATAATGAGGTGTGACTGAATTAAGCATCTGGTGGTTGCAGTATACAATTAAATCACTCCCTTTGAACTCCGTTTCACTTAGGAGATAACTAGTTGTTGTTTTTTTGTTTTTGTTTTTGTTTTTTGTTTTTTTGTTTTTTTTTTTCCTTCAGAAACAATGTGCAAATAATCTCAACCTCAGTAGCGGTTAAGTCTTGCTTGTGTAAGAGAAAACGTGTTTTGCAAAGGTTTTCCTAGTTAAGAGAGTCATATCTCAGCACCATAAATTAATTTTGGTATTATGGGATATCTGTCTTTATTCACATATTTTCAAGCTCTGAGTTACCAGTCTATATGATGTGACTCCTTATACTCAGTTTCTTACAATCAGTTGGTAATGATATATACTCATAAGAAAGCAATGGATAATTATAGTCATGAACAATATTATAATTAACAACTGTTACATGTTTTCTTTGAAAAAGGCATCATTCCTTTTACAGAAGGAAGACCCTCAAGACACTTGCTGGTTAAAGGCCAGTAAGGGCTTCCATTTCTCAACTCCATCCTTGACCCTCTAGCATGATTCAACATTTCCTAAAATGACTGGGTTCTTTTTCAGCTGGAGCCCTTTTCTGGTAGTTTGCTTACATTTTTAAAAAAAAATCTCCCCTCTTCAACTCCAATCCTTCTTTTCAGGCTGATTTTTGAATTCCAGCTTTTAAAAAGTCACTTCATTAGCATACCAGAACATGGACCTGCTTGCCTATTGATATCCACCACCAAGCTGACAGAGTTAAGAGACTAGACAATAGGGATGGAGTCCATAATCGTGACAAGTGACCTACATTTCCCCTACTGTCAGAAAACTGCTGAAGGACACTTCTATCAACCAAAGACCAAATCTCGTGGTGACCTGAAGCTAAATCTCAGTTACCAGAACTGTGAGAACACGTTCACTTGCTTCAAAGCTGCCTCGTCTGCAGTGTTTGATTCTCGTAGTGGGAATGTACTATGATGAGGTCCCTTGTTTAGACTGGGAAAAATGAGTTCCTCATCTCTTATTCATGATGAGCTGGAATTCTTGCATGTGTTATTCAATTTAAGCATGACTATCACACGTATAAATCATATAACACAGACTATATGCATATATACTTACATGTGTCTAGACACCAGGGAACGTGGAATAGCTACCTTATGCCTCTGGGAAAGTGCTTAATTTAGGTTTCTCACATTTTTGTAACTACACACAACACTTTCCAAATAATTATTGCATTGACAAACTACAGATAGGGCAAGGGCACGACACAGCTGAGTGGGAACACAGGCATTTATGGATGAAGAACTTGTTGTTGAAAATTCTGGGCATTTTGTAGGATCGGGAAATAAACCATAGGCCATCAAACAGCTCAATTTAAGGGTCTTGACTTTGAAAGATTCAAATTCAAGCTTTTGCTTTACATTTTACTTATTGAGAAAATTTTAAGTCAATTTAAAGGAAATTGCCAGAGTATTTGAGTGATTTAAAGATGATGGTAAGAACACTGGGCAAGTGAAGTGATAGAAATAAAGACCATCTCCACAGGAAAGGGAAAATGCAAAATAGGAATCTAAGTTGCATGAAGTCATAGAATAGCCAGGATGTTACATTTCTGTAAAACAGCCCCATCTAGTTATTAACAAGGCAGAAATGTCAGAACTAATTCTACTAAACTTTCTAGCTTTAACTCTTTTTTTTTTTCCTTTTGGTGATTGATAATACCCCTAGTTTGAGTACTGCTATTTAAATAGGAATCAAGTAGTCATTAAATACCAAAAAAATTCTGTGAATATATTATCTATGTCTTTCAGAAATCAGATACAGAAATAAAAACCATATATATTTTAAAATAAGTATTGCAAACAAATCAAAATGATGTGTGCTGTAAATGGCATGCATTATTTATAGAATCGATTCCAATCAGAAGTATTACATATGCACATATATCAATTATGCTAAATAGATTTTAGATATTTAATGACTAGCTTCTATAGCAGGCTCAGAACTAATTATGAAAAGAGTAAACTATTATCCATCTTTTTACATGATTCTGAAATATTCTTGAGTATTTAGCATTGTTTTGAACAAGATGTAATATATTAGTATTATATATTTGACAGCAAATTAAACTTATTAATCAAATAGAGTTGTATTAATTTTTTTTATTAACTCAAAACTAGAATGATCTAATGCTAAATAGCTGCCTAGAAATCAATTCTGTGGATGACTGATCATTGTGAGTCTCTGGTTGTGGATTATAAGCAGCTATTTAAAAAAAGCAAACCATTTTCCAAACATCAGCAAAAGCATTATTCTAAATTAAAAATTTATTTAAAATATTTTTAAAAAATTGTTATTATCCTTAAAACAGCCTTATTGTAAAATTAGTGTTCTTATCCCTCTATTCCTTTGTATTCTATTTTGGTTATCAAAAGAACAACTCATGCTCTTCCTTAAACATGGAAGCTTCCTTAACGTAGTCTGATGTATTTTTTTTTTTTTTTTTTTTTTTTTTTTTTTTTTGCTCTCAAGTAAGTGCATTAAATTGATGGCTTCAAATGCTTTTCCTCTCTCTTATTACCTGTTGAAAAATGAGGGTAATAATTATAATGATAATGTGATCCTTTGTATCTGGGAAATGTGTAGATGTCAGCCCTGCTGTTTTAATTCCTTGTGGTGCTAAGTCCTGTTCTTAGTCCCTACCTTGGGTGGAAGTAGAGTTGGGGTGAGCATAGGACTCTCTCTGGAGAGAAGGAATCCTGGCTCTATTGTCCTTGTCAGAAACAATTGACAGCAGCTGTTCTCATAGGGATGTGAATCTTCCAAATGCTTTTTCCTCTCAGACATGGGGGCTGTTGTGTGGAATGGGGGAATTATCTTGCTAGCTGGTCAATTTTTTTTGTTTTTTTTTTATTTTGTTAATTTTTATTTTTTTATATTAATCACAGGTTATTTGCTTTCTATCCCAGCCATAGCCCCCTCTCTCATTCCCTCCCAATCCCATCCTCCATACCCCTTTCCAAGTCCACTGCTAGGGGAGGTCCTCCTCCTCATTCATCTGACCCTAGCTTATCAGGTATCTTCAGGACTGGCTGCAATGTCCTCCTCTGTGGCCTAGCAAGACTGTTCCTCCCTCAGGAGGTACGGAGGGAGGTAAAGGATCCAGTCTTTGAGTTCATGTCAGAAATAGTTCCTGTTCTCCTTACTAGGGAAACCCACTTGATTACTGAGCTTCCATGGGCTACATCCAAGCAGGGGTTCTAGGTTATATCCATACATGGTCCATGATTGGAGAAACAGTCACATAGAGGGTCCATGTGCCCTAATATATTTTGTCCTTGTGGAGCTCCTGTCATCTCTAGGTCATATTAACTCCCCTTCTTTCATATTATTCCCTGCACTCTACTGAAGGTTTGGTTATGAGTCTCTGCATCTGCTTTGATATATTGCTAGGTAGAATCTTTCACAGGCCCTCTGTGGTAGGCTTCTGTCCTGTTACTTGTTTTCTCCTACTTCCTCTGTCCATCCCATTTGTCTTTCTAAGTAAGGATTGATCATGTTACTCTGGGTCCTCTTTCTTGTTTATCTTCTTTAGGTGCACGTATTTTAGTATGTTTATCCTATCTTATAGGCCTATATAAGTGAGTATATACCATGTGTGTCTTTCTGCTCCTGGGATACCTCACTCAGGATGATGTTTTCTAGATTCCACCATTTGCCTACAAATTTCATGATTTCCTTGTTTTTAATTTAGCTGGTCAATTTGAAGACAAGGAAAGTATGTGAAGTTCGTGTCAACAATCTAGTAATCATCTGAATCATCTGGAAAGATTTTACAATGTCATGCTGGGTAGCCTGATTAATATGAGCAACAAAGGGTTATCTTTCATTGTTTTCTCAGAGGCTTTTTTCTCCTATTGTTGAACATCAGCTATCTTTCTTCATGGGTCACCAACACAAACAGCAAGGCAGTGGCTACTTCAGCAAGTTTCCGTGTTCTTTGTCTTAATGTCATCCTCACTGATTTATGTCATGGAACCAAGGGGTGAAGTATTAGGTAAGTGGCCATGGTTGAGAATAATTGGATCATGTGAACAGAACTTGCTCTCATAGACTCTTAGCTGACTAGTTGACTAGTTAATGTGGAGATAGATTTTCTGGATATTGCATGGATTCTGTTGTTTTTGAGATCCCTCCAAATTTCCTGATGTAACTTTTTTTTTGTCACACAATGGAGAAACGTTATGAAGTGAAGGCTTTGCTCAGAAAATGTGGCTTTCTTTAAGTGTTTTTTTTTTTTTTTTCTTGTGATGAGCTCAGTAGGAACATCCCGTAGAAATAAACGGTCTTTGCTTGTGACACTACCCTTAGAACATTGACTTTAAGTAGTTTATTCTGAAATTTATATCTACCTTTAGCATGATTATCATAAACATGCTCCAAGCCATACAGCCAATCAGAGGTAGAATGGGGTCTATGCTGCTAAACCAGGCTAATTTCTCCTGTACAGTGCTATTGGTGTCACTCTGAGTTGGTCCTTAGAGCATCTCAACAGACCTTGCTGACTAATTGCGGAATCCCTTAGATTAAAGAAATTCTCTGTAGAGTTCTTTATTTTTTCAGTTTATTTACTTTACATCCTAAGGGTGCTTCCTCCCTCCTTACCTCCCAGTTCCCCCACTTCCCTTCCTTACTCCTTCCCCTGCAAGAAAAAGGGACACGCCCCCCCCCCCCATATCAACCTTCCCCAACACATCAAGTGGCATCAGGATTGAATATATCTTCATCCTCTGAGGCCAGGCAAGATAGCCCTTCCAGGCAAAAGTGATCCAAAAGCAGGCAGTAGAGTCCATGTTAGAAACAGGCCCTCCTCCCTCCACTTGCCAGATGCCCCACATGAAGCCACCCATGGGCCATATGAGTGCAGGGGGCCTAGATCCAGATCATGCATGTTCCTTAGCTGATGTCTGTCTCTGAAAGCCCCCATGGGATAGGGTTAGTCTTTGTTGGTCTTCTTGTGAGTATCCTGTCCCTTCCAGGTTCTTCCATCTTTCCTCCAACACTTCCATGGACCCCCAGAGCTCCACCCCATGCTTGGCTTCGAGTCCCAGCATCTGTCTCAATCTGCTGCTGGCTGGAGCCTCCCAGAGATCAGCCAAGTTAGACTCCTGTCTGCAAGCATAGCAGATTATCATTATTAGTGTCAGGGGCTGCCTCTCTACTGTGGGGTGGGTCTCAGGTTGGGCCAATTACTGTTTGGAATGTCCCTCAATCTTTGTTTCCTCTTAATCACTATACTTCTGGTAGGCAGGGTAATTTTGGATCAAAGGTTTTGTGGGTGGGTTGTTGTTCCCTTCCCTCCACTAGTCCTGCCTGGTAGGAGGTGCTCACTTCAGTTTTCATGCTTCCCTCCCCATTAGCAGCTCAGCTAGAGTTGCACCTGTATCTTCCTGGGAGCCTAGGAGGCCTCCATCTTGATAAAGAGATGTTTCCCGATGTTGCAACCTGCGTAATCGTCTCGCCAGCAAGAATGCACACAGACAACAGGATCCTTCTGCAGCAGGCTTTATTGTAGTCAAGCGATGAAAGGAGGAAGACCCCAAGCCCCAAAGTGGTGCTGCTTAAATAAGTCCTGACTACACCCTAAGTGACGTGTCATACCCTGATTGGCTGCTTACTCATCACCGGTCTGACGGCCCGGGCTCGGGCAGTGGTTTGGCGCGCTTTCGCAACTCGCACATGTGCTCTAGAGGTTGTTTACTAGTACAAAGACCGGATGCCGGCGCCATCTTGTAATGGCGTCTGAACCTTGGCTCTCCACATCCCCTCAGTTTCCTTTCTTGTTCCCAGCCCTCTCAGCTCCCACCTTGTTCACAGCACATCCTTATTTACTTTCCCATTCCTCTCCTGGACAGGTCCCTCTCTTTATCCACTTTTGCTGTCTATTCTATTCTATTTCCCCTTCTGAGTGACATTCTGGTACCCTCCCTTGGGTCCTCCTTGTTACTCTGTTTTTTGGGTCTATGGATTGTAGTATGGTTGTCCTGTACTGTAGGTCTAATGTCGGCTTATGAGTACATACCATGTGTGTCTTTCTGGGTCTGGGTTACTGCTTTCCATAGAGTTCTAATGAGTGATTCTATTCAATGACAAATACTCATTACATGTTAAGGACTTGGTGTTTTGTTTTGTGCTGTTTTGTTTTAATTCTCATGTCTAAAGAACATAACAAAAGAGAGAGTTAAATGCCTTAGATCTAAACTTATTCTAACTTAATATCTTGAAAAATAGAGATATCTAGCTATTATGTCTCACGTATTTCTCATATTTGTGTTTTAAAATTTCAGCCTCATTCAGTTTAACTTCCTCAAGCTGCCATTTTGTGTAGATTATACAGGTCAAGGGCTAGCACCCAGAATATTTTACAAGCACACCTTAGAAATCTAGGTATGCATCCCTACTAGGTTTACTGAGGTAGTTCCTGGGTTATTATCAATATCTTCAAGTGATATATAGCCCCTTTAAAACTGAGTCTCAGCACCTTAGTCAAAATGCTCATAAATAGCCTTGGAAATAAGAGTGTAGAAAAGCATTACACTCTCAAGCATCAGCAACTGTGTTTGATACTTCTGTATTTTCATTGGCAATATGTGCAACTCAAAATATTAAGCATTTACTAGTTAACAGTTTCATTCCCAGCCTCAGTAACTCTTCTTTCCCTGCTACCGAGGTTTCTTGACTCCCACTTGTATGACTTTCTTACTTTGCTGCATTTCATGGAGAAAAGGTCATCTAAGTAAGAAAATTGCTCAACATTTGCAAAACCCATTGCTTTACCTGTGGCCCATCTTCAGCATATCTCTAATGTGTTCTGAGATCAGGCAATCCCTTTTCAGTGCCTGCTTCTTCCAGATAATAATAACACATTGTTTCTTTTGTAGGGTTGGCATTTCCTTCTCCAGTTTTGTCCTTTTGGGAGCTGGTACCTATATTAAACTATAGAGCTGCTCTCAGTCTCCTGTGTTCTCAATTCTGAATATGTAAGGTCTAGTTATTTTGACAAATTATGTAATTAATTTAGCTTAACGTTTGCCTCACTCAAAAAATCTTTTTTCTAAGACCTTAAAAGGTAGGAAGCTGAAGGAGTGATATTGTTCCCTGATAAGTCATCTAGTCCTGAACTGAAAGAAATAACAATTAAAGAGTAAGTTGTAATAAGCTGATTGTTATGAACATAGTTAAAAAGGTCAGATTACCTGTAAATTAGAAAACTTGTCTGTTTCACATTCTTATAATTTTTACTGTCATTTTTTGATGGAGAAGTTTGCTTTTTCAAAGTAACTGAAATTAGAAAAATGTGATAGCTATGAGTATTTTGACAGCTTATTCAGAATCCACAAAGAGCATATTATTAATATATCATGTTAAATGAAAGTTCTGGCATGAAGAAAATATGTAAAATTTTAGAAAATCAATGATAAAAATAATTTAAAATATTATCCCCCAAAGTAAAGTTTGACATGAGGATTAGTACTTGGCTGTAAAAAAAATAAAGAAAGAAATAAAATCAACTCTAAATCTGTGTTGCATGTTTTCTCTTTGTGCCCTGGATTATTACTCTTTCCAGGAGATCCTGTTTTTGATGTATTGTTTCTATTCCAAACTATGTAGTGAAGCAGAGCCCCAGGTTTTTCTAGAAACCTATTTCTGCACTGGAGTCTCCTTCTGCTCTATGCTTTTAGCACTGGCTGCCTGAGGTCCAACATGCTGGAACAAAGCTTACTCATTTCTTCCTGTCATGTTATATTCAATCATTTTTATTGAAGCATCACCTCCCAGATTTTAGAAAACCTTCTCTTTCTCCACCAGAACTAATTTTTTTTCTTTTTCCTGGTTAGCACAAAACTATTTTATAGGAATTCTCTCCTCTTTGGTTTAGAACTGTCTACTTTTCTGTTTTCTTATAATTATGTTTATGACTTTGAGATCATCCATAATTCCTTCTGCTCTCACAACGAATGTGTTCTGTTTTAACTATCTTCTTTTGTATGCTGCAGAGCTCATGCATTTGCCTAAAGAACTGAGCAATTTTAAAATTTATGGCTATACCTAGGATAATCAATATTTGCAGAAATTTACTTGTAACAATCTTAGTGTGTATTAATTGCCATGTTTAATATTTTAAGTAAAATAGTTTAAATTAAAAATACATGTTTGGCTTAAATGATCTCAAATATCATTGGAGGATGTTTTAGAATTTTTGTATAAGGAGATAATTGTTTTTTATCTATCAGAAGTTCTCAAAGATTCGGAATAAATTCCTGTCCTGAGATTGTTGATACTTGACCCATCACCTTGAAGCATCTGTTTTCTTTATAAAAATGAAAGAAATTAGAACATATTTCCCTTATGCTTTCACTTTAAAAATACTTAATTAATTTAATTAATGTGCATGTAATTACTTAGTACATTTTGGAAAACACTAGTTTATATATGCATTTTCTGCTCCCTTTCAATGTTACATAGTTTCAGATACTTGTGTTTATGTATGTAAGCTAAGTTTTATTTAACATGCTTTAACATGTGAATCGAAGTTCTTTAATTCCTTTAACTTGTTATCTATTGAAATATAGTTATTTAATTATTCCAATATAGGTTTTATAAAGCATTAATTTTCATATTGAGTATTCATCACTTTTCTCCTGCTGTGATAAGTCACTGTGACCAAAACAGCTTATAGAATAGAGTTGTTTTTTTTTTTTTTTTTTTTGGCTTTGGTTCCAGAAGGTTAGAGTCCAGAAGCATATGACAAAAAGAGGTAAATGGAGGGTGTGTAGCAGGATGCTGAGAGTTCACATCTCATCTCTTAGTAAGACCAGGCCATAATCTCTTAAAGCCCTCCTTCAATGCCATATGTCCTACAGCAAGGCTACCTCTTCCTAAGCCTCCCTAAAGAGTGTCACTAACTGGGATCAAAGTGTTCAAATACATGAGCTTATGGAGGCCATTCCCATTCAAACAAACACATTCCACTCCCTGGCTCTCATAGGGTCATGGCCACATCCTAATGCAAAATGCACTTACCCCAGCTTCTGAAGTCTTCACAGTCAGTCTTTCATGGCTTCAAACTACTTAATGGTCCAAATTCTGTTCTGATGCTTTAGGCAGTCTCTTAATTGAAGCCCTATGAAACACCAAAAAGCAAATTACATACTTTCAATGTGTATGTGTACATGTAATTCACATTACCATTCCAAAAGGTGGTGGAGAGGCACAAATTCTGGATCAAAACAAGACCCAAGCCCAGAAGTTACTAACATAAAATTCTTTAGCTTCATGTCTAATGCCAAAATGCTCTAGTGGCTGTGCCCTTTCATGGTTGTTGCCTGCAATACTTGTCTTGTGCTGATTATTTTTCCTGTATAGCTCTCCTTAGAAGATGTAGCACAGATCTTGCCTGTCAACATAAGAGGGTTCTCCTGCACTCTAATCTTCACTTCCACTGCTTCATCAAACAGCCTCACAAGCCTCTTGCCCTCTCGGAGCGCGCAAAGACTTCCTTGCATGGCCTTAGCAGCTCTCCAATAGTGTGTAGGAATATACCATGAACTCTTGACTCTTGTATCCTTCATGGCTCTAACATCAGCACCACTTTGTCAGCTTGGGGTGGACTTACTCCCTAGACTGCGGTTTGTAACAGTCTTTTCCTTCACTAGCTTTATAGAAGATAGCCTGAAGATCTCATTCACACATAAGAAGACCAACAGAGAACACTAATCCAATCACATGGGGGCTTTCAGAGACTGAGACATCAACCAAGGAGCATGCATGATTGGGGCCTAGGCCCCCCTGCATACATATAGCTGTTGGGAGGCTTGGTCTTCAAAAGGGGCGCCTGGCAAGTGGAGGTAGGGCTGTTTCTAACACGGACTCTTATTGCCTGCTTTTCAGTCACTTCCCTCTGCCAGGGCTGCCTTATCTGGCCTTAAGAGATAGAGATGTGCACAATACTTGATGTGACTTGATGTACTGGCAAAGGTTAATATGGGGGAAAGGAAGAGGGAAGAGGGAGGAAAAGGAAGAGGGAAGGAGACTGGAAGGAGGAGAGGGAGAGGGCACCCTCAGGATGTAAAGTAAATAAACAAATATAAAATTAAAGACAGGTTGGAAGCCTTGCTGGGTAGGTTTTGTCCTAAGACTACTCTTCCCTTAATTCCAGTGTAGAACATAAATCTCCTTAATGGTGCTAACTTCGCTATCTCTTTCAGCAAAAGCCTTGGCTGCAACCTTAAGTTTACAGGTATTATTTTTTCTCTTAAAACTGCACATTTTTTTCTATGCCCCAATTGTTCTTTTTCATCGCCAACCCGTGTAACAGTCCTTAATAATATAACCATGTCACTGATTGAATATTATGCTGCCTAAATTGGCCCTCTCAAATAAATTAGTCAATTGTTTTAAATTTAACATCAGGCAAGTTTATATCACACATACAAATAATAGCCACATTCTTTGCAAAGTGTTATCAGAGAGGTCAGTTGATCAGTTGTTGACAAGGTTCGGTTCTTTACTCTTTCTGAAACCTCCTGAGCTATGCCTTGATAGTCACCTTTGCTCTCAGCACTGTTTTCAGGCTCCTATGAGCGCAGCCTACTTACAGAATTCAAATACTTCCTATCCCCATAGCTCCAAAACCTCCAGTGTTTATTAAACAAACAACAAAATACAAAAACACTGAACATGGTCAGGTCTGTCAGAGCGATGTCTACTCCTGGAACCAACTACTCTTCTCTTAGGTTTCTGTTGAAGTGTATGTATGAGTATGTGTCTATTCTTACTTCTCTGTTTGCTTGAATTTCTTTAGCTGCATTGTTTTCCATATTCTGTTCACTGGGTGTGCATGCATTTGCATATTTATGTCCTATGTCAGAGTTATTGAGTTTGTTTATAATATAAGCTTGAATACTTTAAAAAAGTAGGCATAATTAAGGTGTGCCTTTCAGTTTCTCACACAGATAGTTCATTTCTTACAGTGTCAAGTGATATTGTGCCACTACTCAAATGGTGAAAATTTATTGCCTTAGCTCTACTTTTGTTCCTTCTCTCCACCTGTCTCCTCCTTAAACAAGAAAAGAAACAAACAAATCTCAGCTTAGTTTTATCACTTGATAAAAATTGAAACTCATTTTTGACTTGTGATCTCTTGAAATACAGAGAATAAGTGAGTGTTATAAGTCACTGAGCTTGCAGCATTTTATTAATGCAAAATCTCAAGTTTCAGGAACAGCTGTTATTTTATTATCTGAAGTCCAGTGCCTTGAAAGTTAGCATTTTACTTCTGTTAGTTATTCAAAATTGGAGAGTAAATCTAACTCTTTATATTTCATCTGGATGGAAAGTACCATGGCAAATGAATTTTATTAATTATTATTATCAATTACAAATGGACGATTCCTCAATTTCTTGCAGATCCATGGAGTAACTTGTTTTAGGGACAAAAGAAAATATTATACAGTTCATAAATTTCAAAACTGATGATTTTGAAATTTAGTGGATAAGTGAGGGAGCATAAAAATGGTGCATTCTAATACAGACAAAAAAGGCTCATTAGTAGGAAGAACATGGTCTGATACAAAGAAGGGGATTTAGAGTCATGTCTTAATTTATTTTATGGTTTTATTTCTTCTTTTCTTGTGATTGAGACAGGCATTAATTTCTCTTGATTCTGTCATTTATAAGGATATTGTTATCATAATTGTGGCATACAAATGGAAGTTTCCCAATTCATGTTGTCCTCCAGGAAAAATAGAACTGTAGACAGCAAAGAAATTCGAGTAAAGCTCTTGTTTTCTCTTACAAAGGCAATATTTGGGATTGAGAATTTAGATACCTTGGTTAGTAGCCATGGACTCTTGGATAAAACCTAGCATATTATGGAAGCAATTGCTCATTTCTTCATGGCAACTATGTTAAAGCTGGTGTTCAAACTCTCTGCAAGATGTTTTCATGTTGGAAATATGATTTATAATGAAGGTTGACCAGGAATTGAGTCCAAATGAGAGGAGAAAATTGTTTCTCACAGAAAACACTTAGAAGTTTCAGTAAATTAATCTCAGTGCAAATACCAAGTTGTTTGTGGTGGGACAGCTTCAGGATGGAGAAACTTGCATTATTGCCACCTTCAAGGCTCACATAAATGGAATCCTGTTAGGTGTCTGCTCAGCTCTTGTACTGCCTGCTTTCAAAACCTCACATCTTTCTTTACAGGTCTTCTTCTGCCGTCACTAACCAAGCTCCATCCACTTGCCTTTGAGTTCCATTTATTTTTCTTATCATTTTTAAAATTTTCTTAGTGGTAGTCTTCCTTTATATCCAGTAATAGTCTCAACCTCAAATCTTCTAGCCTTTCCCTGTGGGACCAGGGTACCGTGGACCCAAGAGGAGCTGGACCCAAGCAGAAGTGGGAATGAGTCATGTCCAGCCCCAGAAATCTTCTATTGAGAGGAACGAGAGTGAGGACTACTCCCTCCTCTGTCTGGGGTCTGCATGTCTCAATGCACGTAGCCTTTCAGCTCTACCTCTGTCATCCTTGAGGTGGTCATGTAGCCTGGCAGCCAGGTTACACATTAAACTTTCTCCTTTCTTATAAGGTCATGTCCAGCAAGGACCTGGCATTTCTTCTCTAGTAAATGAGCAAGTCATTTCCAACACCTTGGCCTGGCCAATGACATACATTCACCCTGAAAGCCTCTACCCACTCCCAGAGATTTAAAAAGCCTTGTTGCTATAAAAAATGAAAATTTCTTTTCCATTCTATTTTAACATTAAAGGCCCAGGAGTCACATGCTGGAGTGAAAACATTGCTATCTCAGGGAGGCAGAGAGAGCACTCAGCTGACCTTCCTTCTCAGCTCACATCCAGATGGAAAAAGCCCAAAAGGCTCACTAGCTCAGCTGACAACCCAGGAGGAAAAGGCCAAAAACCTAAGGCCAAAGGCTTGCTAGTTCAAAGTTCAAAAAACCCAAATGACAGAGAGCTAAAGCTCAAGAGCTAGAGTGCTAAAGCCCATTCTACTTCTACATGTTTTAAATAATCCTTAACTCAAAATCCCTTCCCCCCTACTCTATAATCCCTGTCAGCTGGTCTCTTGCTTCACCTCTTGACCTAGGGTTAACTTTATTAAATCTTGGATTAGAGGTGAACACTAGGGCTGATTGAACCACATCATAATCTCTTGTTTACAATAAACAGAAAGTTCTAGGATTAAGGTTGTGTGTGCCAGGGCTCAAACATACCAAACAAGAGATGGTGTTACAGTTCACAGTTTGGGAGTTCACAATGGGATCAAATATCCTGCAACATAGCCTTTGCCCCCAATTAAAGGAGTTGCTCCAAAAAGCCTACTTCCTGAATCTGTTCTCACAACTTTACCCACTGCCTGAAGTCCCAATCACCCCAGCCATTCCTGCCCCGCAGTTCCTCCTCTCAGCATTCCTCATCTGTAGCCAGAAAGGGCAAGGGAAGAGGCTGGCGATTCAGTGTGGGTCTTGAAGAGGCACAGGAGGATATCTGACCAAGACTGAGATGTCTCTACATCCTGATTCCATCTCCACTGACTCCAGCTCTTTCCTTCATTTTTCTTACCACAGCAGAGGTGACTAGCTACAGATAGATGACCTCCATATATGGAGGTTGCAGATATAGGAGATGCCAAATCGAACCCACCAGTCATGGTAGCACCATGCTTGTCAACCTTAATACTCATTAACTTTCCATCAGCTATTCCTGGGATGAACAATGGTGAATGGGAGTTATGGGTGAACTTTACCCTAACGATTAAGCCAAATGCCCCATCGCTAACCTACACTTTCTCTGCCAGCTTTTCCCTGCTTCAAAGTGGGTCCTTACCCGTGTTAATTAACATTGGTCAACAGGCAGCTTGAACTAAAAAGGGGGGCTGGGGTGCCTTATCCTGGCTACAGTACATCCAATATACCCCTAACCACCTTATTGACAGTGTTTGCATCAACATCTTGCTTCACGAACCCGGTGAACTCTTAAATGCACATTCCTCTTCTGTCTGCATGTACACCTGCACATCAGAAGAGGGCACTAGATCTCATTATAGATGGTTGTGAGCCACCATGTGGTTACTGGGACTTGAACTCACTTACCTCTGGAAAAACATCCAGCTCTCTTAACCTCTGAGCCATATCTCCAGCCCAAACATTCCTCTTTTAAAGATATTCTTCCCCTTTGCCTCTCACGGCCCTCAAGGTCCCATCCTAAAAGTTTGTGCAACATAATCGTCACAAAAACACCATGTGTTAAACCCCCTGCTCCTCTCTGGTGCAGTATTATCACCAGTTCCTATGTTAACTCCCTTCCCCTTTCAAGTCTTCTGCACTCCGTTATGATTGTTTCCCGGGTTTATTTCTACGAGCCTGAAGAACTTGCTTTACAGCTAGGAGGGGAATAAAAGAAAAGGGAGGTCTTCATCCCTCTGCTCATAGGATTGGGTCTTACTCTTGCGCTGGGCAGCCTGGGAGCTGCAAAGAGCATTCATCGTCCAAAGGTGGCCGGTGCCTTCCAGGACAAGCTTGACCAGGCCATGGCCTCCACCTCAAATTGCCTCAAGTCTCTTCAGTGTCAGATAATCTTCCTCATAGGGGGTTGCCTTGCAAAACAGGAGAACTTCAACGTGTTAAGAGCTGAGCACGGAAAAACCCGTGTGGTACTAGCAGAGGAATGGTGTTTTTGTGTTAATGATTCTGAGATAATACAATAGAACATATAAGTACTTTAGGACCTTGAACAAAATCTCTGAGCCTGTTTAGCCTTAGGTACCCCTACATGATTTTATATAAACCCTCTGTTGGCCTGGCTTCTTCCCATATTTGGCCCCTTACCAGCCATTGGCATTTTCTTCCTGCTGGCCCCTTGTTTCAGTCAATTTCTAAAACAACAAGCAAGCAACATTGCCAAAATTACTAACAACCAGGTTTTGGTTCAATACCAAACTATTCCCAACCTAGAAGCTGATGACTGTGATGATACCTCCCCTTTATAAAACAAAAAGGGGAGATGTGGGCCAGTGAACAATGAAACTCAGAGGAGCGAGTAAGGCGCAGCAGTGGGGTCACTGTTAGAAATCTCTTGAGATTGGTAGGAACGAGGACCACTCTCTCTCCTTCCCTGGGCCTGTATGTCCTGGAACATGTAGCCTTCAGGCCTTCACCTCTGCTACCCTTGAGGCGGTCACATAGGCTGGCACCCAGGCTAAACTTTCTTGTTCTTCATAAGGTCATGTACAACAAGCACCTTGAATTCCGCCTCATGCAGCTAAGGCATCCTATCACCTTAGCCCCAGCCAATCATGTACATTCACCTGGAAAGCCACTGGTCATTTCCCAGAGGCTTAAATAGCCTCCCACCCCCAGTTAAAATACCTGCCTTTCAGAGTCTTCAGGACTCATCCTCTGCCTGAGGTCTCCATCACCTGTGGTGGTTTTGCCCCCTGCTTCCTTCTCTTAGGGTCCTCTGGCCACAGTCATGGTCTGACCTCACTAGAAAGGTGGAGGAAACAGAACCGGAATGTTATCTCTCCTCAGATTTTAAGGTTGCTGGGACTAAATACCTGCATGACTACTCCTTGTTTGTTTGAATCGCTCATCTGCACAAGTTACTCATGTCTTCCTATTGCTATCTGATGAAGATATTAGAAATATAATAAAAGTAATTGAAGCACCAACATATCAGTTAAATTTATTAAAAAAAGGTAAAATTGAAATTATATGTCAGATTGTTTTGTGAGGGATTAAAAATTTTTTGTAGTATATTTCATATTTTGTTGAATTTATAGCATTTAAATTTATGTGTGCCCTATCTAAGCTATGTTACTTTGGGTAAGATACTTCATTTTTCTTTGTTTTTGTTGTTAATTTTTAAAACATAAATCACAGACAATTATGCTACGTCATCATGTGACTGTAAACATGAAATGTTAGGTAATACCTTCTTGTATTCACAAGTTATGATTTTGTCAAACAAGGTGGCAAGGAACAAAAGCAAGCTTGACCTCTGACATCGGGTATGTTACATGGCACGCATGAACCTGTCCACTCATTCACAGGAGCAAACACACAAAGTTAAATACTGTACATGTACAGTCAAGATGCTGTCATCACAAGACTAATAAGGCAATACACCTTGATCAGGATGCAAATATTTTCTTAGAGGATTTTTCAGTTCATACTAGGCTGATTCCTGGAGCACACAATCCATGGATAGAGAGGGAAGACAGTATATATCAACGCATCCTAACACTAAAATTTGCCTGCTGTATAGCAAGTATTAAATAAGTTTGTAATTGTCAATCCAAAATTCATGCTGATATAGCTAATGATCATATTTGGTTTGATATGGTACAAATTTGAATTTAAAATAGTTGCTTAAAACATGCAAAACTATAAGATGAAATGTTTTCTAAATTTTGACTTATCCCTTTGGAAAACATTGGTGCTTTATTTATATCAGATTAGCTTTCGGTACACCATCCAGGATATCAGAATTATAAATCTTATGCACATTTTAAAGATTTTTTTCCTGTGATGGAGAAGTAGCTCAGTGGCAGGCAACTTGCCTGCCTCTAAGATTAACTGCCAGTGAGGCAAACAAAGCTGAACTTCTTCTGCAAACTCACTGCCCTCTCTTTCAAACTGGTAAGGAGTCAGATAGCTCACAGTCTTTGAGAGATTATTTTGAATTATTTAATCCACTAGGATAAAAGTAAGGAGCATGAAGTGTGGAAATTCAATTTGATAGTTATAAAGCTTCAGTAATACATAAAAACAATTGAAAAATGCATATATAACACAAAAGACCACAGATAAGGTATCAAAATACCTGATCTCTAGTTATACCACAGACGGACAGTGATAAAAAAAACAGTGTTGGCATAGTAACAGGTATGTAGACCAATTCAATTGCACAGAGAACCCAGCTACAAACTCATACGGCATTAACCTTAATTTTTAAATTATTTATTTCAGATATTATAATATTATGCATTCCCTTTCTTCCCTTCAAACTCTCCCATATACCCCATCCTGGCTTGATTTCAAGTTTATATGCTTTTTTGTTATTAATTGTGATTACACACACGTGTGTGTGTAATAAGGGTCTACATGAAATTAAACTTTCTATATTACTAAGTAATCTGTCAGCAGAGCAAACAGACAGGGCATAGAATGGCAGAAAATCTTGGCCAGCTACACCTTAGAGAAATGCTGATACCGAGAACGTACTAGAGATGGCAAACATTAAACACCCCAACTACAAAATATACAAATCAGAAAATGGGCTAATGAAATGAACAAACATTTCTCAAAAGAAAACACACGATGCCTCTTTCTCGGCGCAACCTACAAGCTGGCTGCCATCTCTTTTGAGGCAACATGGCTGCCCTCCGGCCCCTAGTGAAGGCCAGTATCATCAAAAAGAGGACCAAGAAGTTCATCAGACACCAGTTAGACCAAAATGTCAAAAATAACCGAAACTGGCTGAAACCCAGAGGTGCCAACAGCAAGTTTTGGAGAAGATTCAAGGGCCAGATCCTGATGTTCAGCATTGGTTACCGGAGCATTAAGAAAACCAAACACATCCTGCCTAACGGCTTCTGGTCCACGATGTCTGGTCCACGTAGCTGGAAGGGCTGCTGACGTGCAACAAGTCTTACTGTGTGGACATGGCTCACAGTGTGTCCTCCAAGAACTGAAAAGCCAGCGTGGAAAGAGCAGCACAGCTGGCCATCAGAGTCACCAATCCCAACTCCAGGCTGCGCAGCGAAGAAGTGTAGATGGCTTCAGTCCGTATTTTATTTGTGTTTAAAATAAAATCACAAAAAACTGCCATCTCGAAATGGGAGGAAAATAAATATTTTAAATAATTTTAGTAACTCAGCCCTCAGAGAAATGCAAATCAATCCATTTTGAGGGCGAGAAACACGGCTCACATGTGTAAAGGCAGTTTCTTCCCACTTTGAGGACCTAAATTCCAGACTCATAAGCTATACAGAGGAAGGAAAACCGAGTTCCATAAGCTGTCCTTTGATCTCCATACACATGCGGCAGCACGATGCACTCCCCCCGACACGCACTAAAATACACAAATTAAAGAAAACCGCTCTGAGATTCCGTTTCACCACTGTCAGATGGTTATGATGAAGAAAACAAATGCCAAATGCTAGCAAACCCCCGGGGAAACAAAAGAAACTGTATCCACAGCTGTTGAAAGTATAAAGTTGCTCTAGCATTTGTTTAATTTTTGTCTGGATGACCTGTCATGGGTAAGAATCTGGTATTGACGTCTCTGACTATCAGTGTGCAAGAGCAAATATGTGACTTAAGATAGAGCAGTATTTCTTGAATGAACTTGGGTTTCCTTGTGTATGTGGAACGGCAGTAGATTTTTTCCTTTGATGAGTACATAGTGTCCTTCCCTATTGCTTCTGACTAGTTTTAGTTTGAAGTCTATTTTGTCAGATATTAAAATGGTTATACCAGTTGGAAAGTCTTTTTCTATCCTTTCACCCTGAGGTGTTGTCTATCTGTGAGGTTAAGGTATATTTCTATCTGTGAGGTTAAGATATAGCAGAAGGATATATCCTGTGTTTGAGTTGGTCTGGTAGTCTGTATCTTTTTATTGGTGGAATTGAGACAGTTAGTGGCGAGACTTATCAATGAAAAGTGTCTGTTAATTCATGTTATTTTGCTGCTATGGTCAAGTCTCCCTCTGCTTTTAATTTGCTGGTCTGAGATCATTCCTTGTGTTTTTGTGGGTGTGGTTAACCTCTTCAAGTTGCAGTTTTCCTTCTAGTGCCATTTGAGTTCCCTTTTTTGAGAATTTTCTGTAGTTGAATTTGTAGACAGGTATTGTTTAAGTTGGGGTTTAGCATGGACTGTCTTAGTTTCTCCATCCATTGTGACTGAAAGTTTTTCTATGTATAGTTATTAGCATAACACCTGACTTTTTGTAGAGACTCTAAAAGCCAGAAGGGCCCGGAAAGATGTTCTACAAACTATAAGAGACCACAGATGACAGGCCAGACTACTGATAACCACTTGGAAATGAGTAATTAGTTTTCTCCATGGGAGTCTCACTGGGGAAACAAGCTACTCTTAAGAGTAAGCCCATTCTCAGCAGTAATGTAGGTGACAAACACCTCACACATACACAACCACAACCACAAAACAAAACAAAAGAACAACCACAACAAAAAAACCCAATGACATCTTTGGAGGTTCATTGTATCATAATGCTATGTTGCAGTTTTTCTCCCCAGAGGCTTTTGCATATATATATTATGGTTTCCTGTTTTGTGATTTTATGGGATTCCTGTGTGAGAACAGGAGTGTGTCTGCATTTATGTATTCTTCATGGTTTTTCTTTAGCTCTCCTTTTCCTGCTTATTTGTTTTGTCTTGTTCTGTTTATTTGTCCCAAACTCTTTGTTTTTGTTTTATCCTCTTTTATTATTATTTCTTTGATGCTTGTTTCATTTCTATGGAAAGACAGAAAGGGTGTGGATTGACATTGGGGGAAATTTGGGGAAGAACCTGGAGGGGTAGAGTGAGGGGAAACCAAAATCAGGCTATGCTGTAAGAAAAAAAAATCTATTTAAGTAAAATAATAAAGAAGAAATTGCAAAATTAAGACCACATATTCTTTCAACAGAAAATGATTTACCATTTAAAGACTATATAATTTTTTTCTTGTGTCTCTTTCTCTTCATCTCCAATAACCAATGGGGAACAGAAAAATAAATTCTAGTATCATAAGAAATCTACAGCTCAAAGGAGATTAAACGCTTTGACTGAATTTATGAAAATGATCTGTATTTAATCTGTGACTGGGTTCTAGCTGTTCTTCAGCTAGAGCTGGAAGTTTTCATGGTATTATTTTCACTTCATTCTTAATCAATCAAGTAGCCTATGCATGTTAAGTTTTTTTTTTAATAAGTAATGAAGGAAGCGATTAGACATTGATTGATTACACTCTTGTGTTTAAAAGAAACAGTGGGTTTTACTCTTTTGCCAGCTCCCTTTCTCCTCCCATACTCTTAGATTCAATAGAAGTTTGTTATGTCTTTGCTTTATTACATGCACAGATTGTGTGTGTTCCATCTGTGGTAGGTATATTTCCTCAGTTTACACTAGATATGATAACTATGGGTCTACTTCTACTAGTAAGATTCTTTTCAGACAGTGTACGTGAAAGCGCATAGAAAAAAAATTGGTAGCCCTCAACCTTTGAGGATGATTGCAATCACCATCTTGTTCTTTGCAATCTAGATGGTATTTGTTTCATAAGAAGTATGCCCAACTCCTTAATTTCTAGCTGTGGGCAGCAGTTGCTTAAAAGTCAAATACTGTTCTGATGAATTAAACCAAGGTCTTACAAGGTTGTTCTATTGGGTAAGGTCTGTCATTGCTCCCAAATTGTCCACAAATCTCTGCTTTAACTCTCAAGAGCAGAGATGCAAGAAGTGATCAGTGACTGCCCAAGTCAGCACAGGTAAAAAGGAGGATTGGACAGGAGTGTGGGAAGGGAGAAGCGGGAAGTGGGTTGGTTTTATCATCACTTGCTTCTAGGAAAATGTTCTGCCAGAAAAGAAATATTTTCTTTGACAAAAGATTAAAACAAAAAGCAAAGTCTAAAGTAGGTACAAAGTCCATGAATGGACTTTTCTCAAAATATTGAATGTAGAAATATCTCTGACTCAATTCTACCACTCTTAAGGCCTCTGTATCTTACCTCAAAGATAATTGTATATCCAGGCTTATTGCTGTTCTATTCAAAACAGAAAAGAATAGAACTAGCATAAATATCTATCATCTGAAGAATGACAATAAAGATATGGTACATACACACAAGGAAAAATTGTTCTGCTATAAATAAATATTCACTTTTATGAAATATGCAGAGAAATGAATAGCACTGGAAAGCATTATATTAATTGATGTGATCTAGTCTCAGGAAGACAAATTGTGTTCTCTATCATATATTTTT
>REGO01000471.1:605303-620304 GCA_010120015.1 Rhombomys opimus | reverse complement strand
TTCCCCCTCAGGGGGAGGTGATCAAAGAGCAGGCCAATCAGATTATGTCAGAGGCAGTCCCTCTTCCCATTACTATGTAACCCACTTGGACACTGAACTGCCATGGACTACATCTGTGCAAGGGTTCTAGGTTATTTCCATGCCTGGTACTTGGTTGGAGTATGAGTCTCTGGAAAGACCCCTGTGTTCAAATTTTTTGGTTCTGTTGCTCTCCTTGTGGGGTTCCTGTCCTCTCTAGCTCTTACTATTTCCCACTTCTTACATAAGATTCCATGCACTCTGCCGAACAGTTGGCCATAAGTCTCAGTGTCTTCTTTGATAGTCTGCAGGGCAGAGCCTTTCAGAGGCCCTCTGTGGCAGGTTTCTAGGCTGTTTCCTGTTTTCTTCTTAACTGTTTTATATACATGTATTTGTTTAACTATATATCCCTAAATACAAAATACTCCACTTGGTCTATATATTGTTACTTGCATGCAAGACTTGGTATTGGATGACTAATTTGTGTGTTCTTCTATGTAATAGACATAGACCATCACAGAAAACTGCAAATAATCAAAATGCATGGGTATGGAGGCCACTTAATTTTTTTTTATTTTAATGGTATAAGAGGGGTAGTAGTTAGCAGACAGACTTATCTGTCAAAAATAACTTTTTAATTTTCACACAAATCTATACTAAATGATCTAATCCTGAATGAAATAAAAATCTTTAAAAAGGTATGAAGGTATTGTATTCATATATCTCCTCAATCAGAGATTTCAGAGCTCAAACATAGTTTCATTAAATTACAATTTACTAGGAAGTTTTCAAATTTTGCTATAATTTGTTAATATTGTATTGAAAAGGAATACAATTCTTGGTATACGAGCCTGAATCAAAGTATTACAAAAGTTATCCTTAATTTTATTTATTCCTTTTTACTTCTACAAATGTTTTTTCTCTTGCTCTAACTTAAATTTTCAGTGTTCATTCCACAGTGGGTGCACATTTTGGTTTTGGTTTTGAACAACTGAACCTGCTGAATTTCTCAGTCAGCCTGCCATAAAACATCCTGGGTAAATATGAAAAGAAATCCTGTGTGTGCGTGGCGGGGTGTTTCTCCAGCCTGTGCTCTTTAACTAAATGCCCTCCAAATAGGTTAGTGCCCAAACTGTGTTCTCGCTCTCATTTTGAATTTTAAAGGTTTAACTTAGCATATGATAACTTCTCAAAGTGACTATCTAAACGCTCAGAACTTCATAATGCGAACATCTGCAGCTAAACCATGATGGAAGTGTTTTTTGTTTTTTTGTTTTTTCACCAGCTTTATATTGTGTTTTTCATGTACTAAAGAGCATTAATGCTGTTTTTTTCTTTCCTATCGTGTATTTCAAGTTATGTAGACAGTTCTAAAATAAATTTGGTAATGATGAAAGAAACAGATTCAGAGTCTAAATTAGTAAGAGATATTATTATGTCTTTCTAAGGAAAATTTTGTTTGTCTCATAAAATAATGCTATGCCAATAAGCAAAAAAGAAAATTATTTATTTTAGAAAATTAAATTCAAATGGCAGCAGAATTGATGTCTCTGGGATATCATGACAGGTAATCTGAAAGATGACTATCACAATGATTTCTAGACCACCTACACATATATTAAAAAGAAAGAAAAACTGTTACGAAGAAGCTCGGGACCTATTACAGAGTAGCACATTGTCACATAGGTGATTCTCACCAAAGCCCAAGGAAATTGGTGCATTCAGTACATTCCTCTGTGAAATATTAAATTACTCCGTTCTGAAGTGCCATTCTTGAGTTGCAAAGCTATTTCCTAGAAGTATTTCTCAATGTGTCACAGATTGCTTTAAAAAGGAGGCTGATCACAATAGGAATAAAACCAACAATAACAGTATGAGTGGTGCTTTTAACAAATCCAGACTAACAAATTCGGAGCTCAGTGGGCAGCAGCACCGGCCTCTTAACATATAAATGTCACTTGGTTACATATGAGAGCTAGCTTGCATAAGCAAAAAAGAGACACTTTTCTCCTTCTTCAACAGTGTTCCCAAAAGTAGAATGCTCCCCGATGAATTCAGGGGTTATTTCAGTCCACAAAGACTCTTCTCTTTAGAAGCTCTCTAGAACCTATCAAGCTACCTAATTTGACAAGATCTTGGTTGTCTTGTTTATAGAAAGGTCTGCCATTATAAAAAATCAAAGTGAATCATTCTAAACAAATCTTAGACACTGAAAGTATCAATTAGCAATAATAGAATTGGTTATCACCTCGAAACACCTTTTGCTGTTATCTAATTTGTAAATGAAAAAACTGGGCAACTATTCTATGTGTCCACTGTGAAATTACTATAAAGCCAAATTATCATTCATTCATTCATTTATTAAAATATATGAACATGTTCCATATGCTAGGTATCAATCTATGTACATAGAATAAATAAGCAAACACAACAGATAGCCTTATCTTTTACTGCTACATTCCCACCAGATAGTAATAGATAAATGACATAAATAACTTGTGGAGAGTATTGAAATTAAAATACAGAAAAATAAAAGGCAATCAGGATAGAAGAGATTTAAATAGGCAATAACATAATTTAAATTTAGGCTTCGTCTCTTTAAGACATTAAGTCTTGAGAATAAAAACTTGAACTTAGTGTGGGCCTGAGTCACATACATCAGGAGGAACCGGGTCAGAGATCAAGGGAGCAAAACCAAGTATGAGTGCAGCAGGAAAACACATATGGAGATACGCAGTGAAAACAGGAGAGAAGGGAGGGAAAGCAGCTAAACTCAGCAGCTCCTCTGTCAGGCACTATATAGACCTTGATTTTATTTTCAATAAAACAGAAAACTTGAGGAACTTGTGTAAAAGAGAAATGTGTGGTCTTACTGATGAACCTGTCTCCATTTTAGGCTTGAAAGCTGCCTTCTAGCATAGATAAGCTAGAGTCACTACTGTTTGTGACTGTATCTGTTTCTCAAGCATTGGCCCATGCCCCACCTGTACCTTCAACTACAAATGATTCTGTACATGCCTGTTCCTGAAAACAGCAACCAGGTCCTTGTTTCCGAAAGCTTTTTGACCACCTGTTGTTATGACACCTTGTTAAGATCACCTTGCTATGAACACTTTGGTACTACCTTGTTATGACCAGATCGAACCCACTGCCCTGTTTTACCAGAGGTTGTTTGTAACCGACTTGTTATGCTTATGTTCTGCTTCTGAAACCTTGCCTATTGGCCTGACAAATCCAACATTTGGAAAGCCGCTCCTCCTGAGCCATCAAAAGCTTATTTTCCCTACGTCCAGTGTTGATCTCTTGAACACCATAACTAGGAAGAAACAGCTCATATACACAAATAAAAAAAAAACTTGCTTTAATTAATTGTTTTCTTTAATGAATTTGGCCATGATAATTTGGGCTGGTGATCTTTCTCCTCACATTTGAGGGATTAACCTCACATTGTATTTGTGAACACTCTTACAGTCGAAGGTACAAGACACACTACTGGATGAGTAAAATTGTCCTACCTGTCACCTACAATAATGACTTGTCTAGAAATAGATGCCCATACTTACAGCACTGCTATAAAAATAACAACCAGACATTTTCTGTGGAATTAAGCTACACTTCAACATGTGTAAGTCAAACCTAAAACTAAGAGCCTATGGTTAGATAGTTTATAGTCCCTAAGAGGAATCTAATCTTATTATTCAGCTAAATGGTCATAATATTTAAAAATGACTCCTAAAGTCTTACTTTTATACATATTAATTAATATGTCTCTCAGCTCTTACCTGATCTTCTTTTTCTTTCAGTAAAATCTCACTAACACAGAGATCAGTCAATGTGCAGAAATTAGGAGACTATAGCATATTAAGCTCTGAATAGGGCAACTCTGTCATACATCAGCCCCCAAGGCTTGTATCATTATGATGAGGGGTCAAAAAAGCCTAAGGACAAGAGGAGACAAGTGACTGCATCTAGGGTTTGCTTGATGCAATAAGGAAGTTGCGTGTATGAACACACAGCTGATGTAATACCAAATAATTATTATAAATATTATTTTAACAATTTTCAAAATGATAATTCATAATTTTATGTATCCAGTTCCATTTTCTACATGATAAATATTCCTTTTTTCAACAAAAATATATGGTTTTCAAGTAAACCTTTACTATTAAGATATAATAATAGTTCATATCAGTATTATATTGATATTAAATATTACATCCATTTAGCTATAGCTCCAAAAAGTATCTCATTATAAAAGACCACGTGAAAACAGAAACTACAACAGGAAGAATAGAGAAAATCATGCAAAGACAGAGATGATTGTTTCAGCATACCAAAATCTCATAAAGTTGTATAAGAAAAGTATCTTTTACTTCAGTAGATAAAATGTAGACATTGATATTTAACCTCTAAGCTCTGATATACTACATTTTTGCTATTTTAAACTTCAGTCATTGTCCATGCTGCCCTATCACACTAATGTAGTATTATTTTGAGAGGTATAAAGATTCCCTCTTGTTTTAATATGATTTTAGCTCATTTTCTTTTGTTGTAATTGCATATAAAAAACTAGATGATTTATATAGAGGCTGTCCTACCTAGGGTTTCTATTGCCCTGAAGAGACCATTACCATGGCAACTCTTTTAAAGGAAAACATTTAATTGGAACTGTCTTACAGTTCAGAGGCTTAGGCCATTGTCATCATGGCGGGAAGCATGGCAGTAGGTAGGCAGGCATGGTGTTGTAGAGGTATCCAAGAGCTTTACATCTGGAATGCAGGCAGCAGTCACAGAGGGTGACACTGGGCCAGGCTTGAGATTCTGAAAGCTTAGAGCGTACACCCAGTGGCATATCTCCTCCAACAAGGCCACACCTATTCCTATAAGGCCATACCTCCTAATACTGTCACTCTGTATGGGCCTATGGGAGCCATTATCATTCACCCTACCACAGAGGCTTACTAAGGATGAAGTTTTTGAGACTGGGAGTTCCAAGGTGATTGACTTTCACATCTTCTCGTCATCTTGCTGAGATCTTCTTGGTGCATCATTTCATGATAGAAAAAGTCATACTGCATAGCAAAGCAACTATGACAGTTTCTATTGTAAGAAAGTCACTCTTGGATAAGTAAACAATGCATGAATCTCTGTAGGGTCTTCAGGTCATACAACCACTGCACAAATGATCTGAATCCTAATCCAGCTATACTGAAGAGTAGGAACTTAAGGCATGTATTCAGGACAGAAACCCAAACCTCAGAATATAGATGCTTTTTGCTCAGTGGGACTATTAACACTGAGATTTCCTTATTGTATTAACAAGAACATTAATAAAAAATTAATGCTTTGTGAAATAATTTGAGGTTTTTAGCTACAAAAATTGTAAAAGAATTGAACTGTAAATTTGTTATTAGACAGAAAAGTGACCAGAGGAACTACTTCACCACCTTTCAATGCTGCTGTAATGGTTTCACAAATGTCATGTATGATCATCCCAATCTTCAGTACAGGTGAAAGAGAAAAAGCAAAACAAACAGGAAGTTCTTATTAGGCCAAACTGGCCTCAAATTCAAAGAGATTCACTGTCCTCTGAGTCCTAGGCCTCAGATTTTCAGGCTGGGATTACAGTTGTGAAGATGAGTGTTTTTCTTCCAAGGTCTGCATACACACAAACACGCACACACATACATACAGATATTTTTAGAACTTTTGATGACAAGATAGCTGCTAATACAAACAATAGGTTTCTGCAGAAGTTTTTGAAACTCTTAATGACCCTAGAAGCCAATTGAATTTTTGGAAGAATTGTTCTCTTCCCTTTGAACTCTGGATTGGGTAAGAATGAACCACAGGAGGAAGCGATATAATACAAGTTACCTTACTTAAATCAGAAAAGGGGGGCAAGGAGGGCATGCTTACAGTTGGGGTGTCGCATTTTCAGCCTACCTGAAACTCAGGAAAGGAGATGGAAGGTCTAGAACAAGACTGCTATAGACAGGAGCCAGATCATAAAGCGGCACTGGTGACTGGTAAAAACAGCAAAACAGAGACAGGGGCATGATAAAGCAAGGAACTAAGCATGCTGAGTGTGATAAAGATAGGAGTATATATGGGAGAAAACATTGGAAAGGAAAAAGTAGAGCCCGTGGAAGACAAAAATATAAACACAGTAGAACAAATTGCTAGCACCATCATGTTTAACAGGGAAGAAAGGGAGGAAAAAATGATGTCTTGAGAAATATTAGTCAGTTGATGCTTGGTATGTGTAAAAGTAGAACGATTCTCAGGTTAGAAATCAATTATAAAGAATAGAGCCAAAGAAATGAGACAAAGGGGAAAACTGAGGATGAGGGAATGGAAGAAAAAGAAAAACAGTCTTAGAAAAGACACAGATAATTTTGATATAGTTTTACTGAAAGTTTCTAATGATACATTTTTCTTACAAATTCTGAAGTCACGTCAAGAATGAAAACAAGAGTTAAAGACTGTGTGTGTATCATTTGAATTAAATCACCTTAACCTATCAGACCTATTAAGGAAAAACAGCATCAAAAATGTAGAACAGGCAGACTCACTGAATTTCTTGGTGCAAAAAGAAAAGGGAGGACAGGAACTCCACAAGGAGAGCAACAGAACAAGAAAATTTGAACACAGGGAACTTCCCAGAGACTCAGACTCCAACCAAGGACTATTCATGGAGATAACCTAGAACCCCTGCACAGATGTAGCCATGGCAGTTCAGTGTCCAAGAGGGTTACATAGTAATGGAAGAGGGACTGCCTCTGACACAATCTGATTGGCCTGCTCTTTGATCACCTCCCTCTGAGGGGGGAGCAGCCTTACCAGGCCACAGAAGATGACAATGCAACCATTCCTGATGTGATCTGATAGACTAAGATCAGAAGGAAGGAGAGGAGGACCTCCCCTATCAGTGGACTTGGGGAGGAGCATGCATGCAGAAAGGGGAGGAAGGGTGGGATCGGGAGGGGAGGAGAGAGGGGCTTATGGGGGGATACAAAATGAATAAAGTGTAATTAATAAAATAAAAAAAGAATGCAATATCACACCAGATATGGATAATGTTCTCTGGAAACCAATGGACACAAGTGGTCCAGGTAAAAGCAATTTCAAATGAGATAGAAGGTTTTAATAGATCGTGGCCGCAGCTGGGCGTGGTCACGCACACCTGCAGCACCCTCGGAGGCAGAGGCAGGCGGATTGCTGTGAGTTTGAGGCCAGCCGGGTCTACAAAGCAAGTCCAGGACAGTCAAGGCTACACAGATAAATACTGTCATGAAAAACAAAAAGTCTTCAAGTGGGTTTACTAGTTAGGGGAACAGGGACTGGCAGGCTCTTTGATTTCCTCCCCCTGAGCCTTATCAGCCATATCAGGCCACAGAGGAAGACAATGCAACCAGTCCTGATGAGACCTGATAGGCTAGGGTCAGATGGAAGGGGAGGAGGACCTCCTCTAGCAGTGGACTTGGAAAGGGGCAGGGAGGAGAGAAGGGAGGGAGGGTGGGATTGGAAGGGGTTGAGGGAAGGGGCTACAGCTGGGATACAAAGTGAATAAACTGTAATTAATATTTTTTAAATTAAAACAAAACAAAAAAGAATCATGACTGAAAATTATCTGAAACTAAATGCAAACACAGTATTACTGACTGCAAGTAACTAGTTTAAATGGACATTAGTTTTCTGTCACCATCTACATTTTAATTTTAACTGAATTAATGAAGTATATGAACACCACGGTGGTATTTGTAATTACAAATAAATATTAGTTTGCTGATTAATTGATTTTTTATTAGTGTAGGGCAATAACATCATTTGTATGAACTGCTTACTTTGGGTATAAGTCTCAAAGACTTGTAAACAAATTGAATAAGACATAGATTTAATGGTGTTACTTTCTTTTAATTGAGTCATTTTGTGTGTTTAATGGGATGTCAACCTTTCGTGCCTGAAAGATATAGGTGAAATGTGAACATTCTGAATTTCCTGCAAAAGTAATAATCCTACATTATTATGTTATGGCATTAATATGCTATGTTATGGTATGCTTTGTCAACATTGTGAATCTTGTCTGACTCCAAGTTGATTTCCAGACACAACTGGACTGATATACATACAAGCCCACAAAATGTTCCAGTACCGGTAAGACATGCACAATTTCAAACCAGATAAAATCTGGAAGTGGAAGCGAGCACAAATACCCATGTTCCTTTTTCTCTTTTATTTTATTTTGGGACATGCCAGACTTTCCTCCATTTTCATTGTTAAAAGTTGCTTCATTGATAATAAGTTTTTATCTTACAATTGCTCTACATGATCTCATGTGCCTTCTATTAAACTGAAAATATTCTGCTACAGAACTGGTAAAGCAGGAACAATGAATCTTGAAAGGACAGGAGAATCCAAATTTAACCTTTCAGAAAATTAAGAGAACTTTTTTTTTTCTGTAGAAAAGGACTTCTGGTTATACTTACCTGTGAGCATATAAGGAGTGATGTGTGTGGGATTGTGGTAAAAGGGTGAGAACAGCTAATCCTGAAAGCTATTTGTCACTGACGGTTCTGGGTGAGGAAAAATCAGAATTTTCTAATAGTGACACTGGGTATTCATCAAGCACATTCAGAGGCTGGTCATATGTTCAAAAGTAGTTCAACACAAAATGGAGTTGTGCTTTTTGTGGTGGTGGGTGTTGGTTAGTGTGTTTGTGTGTGTGTGTGTGTGTGTGTGTTTGATGCGGCTTTCTGAGTATGTACGCAGTTGAGAGAAAGAAGCGATAGGAAGTGGAATGACTGGTGGTGAGTAGCTGAAAGGAGTTGAGGAAAAAGAAAGAATATGATCAGAATATATTGTAAAAACAAAATTTAAATGGAAATAATAAAACAAAAGAAATATCTGTTATTGATTGTTCGAACTTGAAATTTTCTCTGCAGATGGCATTATTGATCAGTTATATCCTATCTCCTTCCTGATAACACTCACAAAGAATCTCAGTCTTTTTTTTTTTTTTTTTTTTTTACATATTAGAGTTTACAGTATTTATTAAATAGCACTCCAACTCACACTTCCCTCACTGCTTTTGGCTTAGTAAACTTTTCTTTTTGAACAGGTTTAATTTATGTTTATTTATTATTCATTAAAATTTATTTAGTTTGTATCCCAGCTGTAGCCCCTTTCCTCCTCTCTTCCCAATCTCGCCCTCCCTCCCTCCCTCTTCTCCCCCATGCCCCTCCCACAGTACACTGTTAGGGAAGGTCCTCCTCCCCTTCTATCTGACCCTAATTGTGAGTGCCATTTGCTATTTTTTAACTTTTATTTAAGTTTATTTACTTTTCATCCTAAACATGCTTCCTCCTTCTTCTCCACTTAGTCCCTCCTCCTGCTCCATCTTCCTTCCCCTCTCCCTTTTGGCCTTCCAAAAAAGGGGGAGCCCTCTGCTCCCCCTCTCCTGTATCAATACTCCCCAGCACCTTAAGTCACATTAGGACTGAGCATACTCTCACCCACTGAGGCCAAGCAAGGCAGCCCTGCCAGGGAGAACTGATCCATAAGCAGGCAGTAGAGTCCATATTACAAACAGCCTCCCCTGTGCTCGCTCAGCAACCCTCATGAAGACCAAGCCGCCCTTCTGCCATATATGTTCAGGGCTCTTGAGTTAGGGCAGCTAGATGCTAGGCTAGAGAACTATCTTTTTTTTTTTTCATTTTATTCACACAATATGATCTAAATACAAGATCATATTCTTCTCCCCCCCCCCCAAGGTTCTTCCAGGTCTTTGTCACCCTGAAAACAAAGATCAGCCATTACAGACCTATGACCAAGGACTCAGAAAGATATACCTATAAGTGGTTATGGGGAGTTCTACTTGGTAGAATATGTTGTCTAGACAGGTTGTGGAGAAAGGGGAACCCTCCTCCATTGCTGGTGACAATGTAAAGTTGTACAATCGTTTTGAAAATCAAACTGGCACTCTCTCAGAAAATTAAGAATAGTGCTACAACAAGATACAGCTATTCCACTGTAGGCATATATCTGAAATATTCTCTTTCCTATCATATAGTGGTTCCATTTTAATTCCATTTCTATATGTATAGATTTTGGAAGGTTCTACAAGCTTTATGGCTTTCCAAAAGGCCTTCAGTGCTAGTTATCTCTTTCAGTACTCGGCCTACATCCCTTGCCCCTCCAATTTAAACAGCTTATTGTAGTTACCAATTTATCCCTTTGTAACACAGTGTTCAAGTTCACCTTCCTTCACCATGGTGCCTTACCAGGCGTCAACCAAGCCAGCATGCACATATAGAGGAAACACGGAACGTTTGTTTTCTGGATCTGCATTACCTTCAGCATGTCAAAACTAAATGTCAAAGCTTTATGCTGATTTTTGCCTGAGCATTGACTTCCAGATATAATATCCCGTAGTCACTCTCAGAAGCTAAAATTAAAGCTGAGACTTTGTACGTTTAATGAATTATCATCTTTTGTAGTTGCATTTTTCATTTTGAATTATATAACACATAAAATTAGCATTAATCCTGCATTTAAATAGGCATTGAGGTTTTTTTTATACAGGCAGATTATAAATAGCTTTGAGGAACACATGCAAGTAAGAGTTGTTATAAATTTGACCTCACAACACTCAAGACTCACTGTTTACTAATGTGGTTTTGCCTGCATTAGAACTCTCCAGCAAATGTTATTACGAAGATACCCTGTAGTATCCTAGTTTTGTATACCCTGTAGATAATCCTAGTTTTACCACGTTTTCTACATGAGGAGGTATTTTCATTTAATACCGAGGAGATAAAAAACATCAGTAGTTTTTGAGCTTTGAAAACATCAATTTAAAGAAATTTTTAAGTCTTACAGGTTTTTTTGTTTTTGTTTAATGTTGCCCTATCTTCTAAACTAATTAAGGATAAACAAACTGTATGAAACAGGGAAGTAATTCTATCTAGTCTTCTTAGAGCTGCATCATTGGCATTTTGGTACCTAGTACCTATTACTTTGAAACATAAATCAATAGTTTGGCCTGAAGTAATTTTTATATGCAAATAAAATTATTAAACCAAAGTTCTTTATACGTAGATAAAATTATTAATTAAATTCATTCTCTGACAATTTCAAACATATACATGATGTAATCTGATTACTCTCACCTTGACTCCTTTTTTAATATTGTTTTTTATTATTAAGAATAAATAAAGAACTCAACAAAATTAAACATCAACAAACCAAATAATCCAATTTAAAAAATGACATACACAGATAAACAGAGAATTCTCCATAGAGGAATATTGAATGGCATACAAACACTAAAAGAAATGTTCAGTGTCCTTAGTCATTGGGCAGATGCAAATCAAAACAGCCCTGAGATTTCATCTTAAACCCATTAGAACAGCAAAGATCAAAAATTCAAGTGACAACACATTCTGGACAGGTTGTGTAGAAAGGGGAACCCTCCTCCATTGCTGGTGACAACATAAAGTTGTACAATCATTTTGAAAATCAAACTGGCGCTCTCTCAGAAAATTAAGAATAGTGCTACATCAAGATACAGCTATTCCACTGTAGGCATATATCTGAAATATGCTCAAATATACAACAAGGACATTTACTCAACTATGTTCGTAGCAGCTTTATTGGTAATAGCCAGGAGCTGGAAATAACCTAGATGTCTCTCAACAGAAGAATAGATACAGAAATGTGGCACATTTACACAATGGAATACTACTCGGCTATTAAAAACAAGGAAATCATAAAATTTGCAGGCCAATGCTGTGGGAACTAGAAAAGATCATCTTGAGTGAAATAACCTAGAAACAGAAAGATACACATGGTATATACTCACTCATAAGTGGTTATTAGACACATAACATAGGGTAAACATACTAAAATCTATACTCCTAAAGAAGCTAAACAACAAGGAAGACCCTAGGAAAGATGCAAACAGTATAGACCTCAGAAGTAGGAGAAGACAGGGAACAGGACAGGAGCCTACCATGAAGGGACTCTGAAAGACTCTACTGAATGAGCAATCAAAGCAGAGCCTGAGAATCAAAGCCAAACTTTGGGCAGAATGCATGGAATTTTACCATGCCTTTAAAAATGCAGGTAATTTTATTATATAATTTTTATTTTTTGTAAATTAGTTTATTCACTTTGTATCCCAGCTGTAGCCCCCTTCCTCATGCCCTCCCAATTACACCCTCCTTCCCTCTTCCCCTCCCATGCCCCTCTCTAAGTCCACTGATAGGGGAGGTTGTCTTCCCCTTCCCTGTGACCCTATCCTATCAGGTCTCATCAGGAGTGGCTGCATTGTCTTCCTCTGTGGCCTGGTAAGGCTGCTTTCCCAAAAGGGGGAGATGATTAAAGAGCCAGCCACTGAGGTCATGTCAGAGACAGTCCCTGTTCCCCTTACTAGTAAACCCACTTGGATACTGAGCTGCCATGGGCTACGTCTGTACAGAGGTTCTTAGTTATCTCCATGCATGGTCCTTTGTTAGAGTATCAGTCTCAGAAAAGATCCCTGGGCCCAGAATTTTTGGTTCTGTTACTATCCCTGTAGAGTTCCTGTCCCTTCTAGGACTTTCTATCTCCTCCTTCTTTCATAAGATTCCCTGCACTCTCCCCAAAGTTTGGTGATGAGTCTCAGCATCTGCATTGATACACTGCTGGGTAGAGTCTTCAGAGGCCTCTGTGGTAGGCTCCTGCCCTTTTCCCTGTTTTCTCCCTCTTCTGATGTCCATCCTGTTTGCCTTTCTGATTTCTGAATGAGGATTGAGCATCTTGCCCACGGTCTTCCTTCTTGCTTAGCTTCTTTAGGTGTACAGATTTTTTGTATGTTTATCCTATATTATATATCTAATATCCACTTATAAGAGAGTATATACCATGTGTGTTTTTCTGCTTTTGGGATACCGCACTCAGGATGATCATTTGTAGATCCCACCATTTGCCTGCAAATTTCATGATTTCCTTTTTTTTTTTTTTTTTTTTTTTTTTTACTGGTTAAGTCAATTTATTATCATAGATGGCTCAGGCATCTGCAATGGAGACTTCAACCGCCACTCCTGGCTCAATATTGATGGAAGTAATCTGCTTAACAATCTCCGAAGGACTGTGTAAGTCAATGAGTCCCTTGTGGATTCTCATTTGGAAATGATCCCATGTCTTGGAACCTTCACCACAACGTGTTTTTCTTTTAGTGATTCTCAGTGTCTAATTGCTGAGTAGTACTCCTTTTTGTAAATGTACCACAAATTCTATATACATTCCTCAGTTAAGGGGCATCTGGGTGGTTTCCAGGTTCTGGCTGTTATTAATAAAGCTGTAACAAACATGGTTGGACAAATGTCCTTGTTGTGTACTAGACATATTTGAATATATACCTAGGAATGGTAATTGTCTGAGAAAATGCCAGATTGATTTCCAGAGTGGATGTACAAGCTTACATTCCCACCAGCAATGGAGGAAGTTTCCCCTTTCTCCACAACCTCTCCAGCATGTGTTGTCACTTGAGTTTTTATCTTAGCCATTCTGACAGGTGTAAGGTGAAATTTAAGGGTCATTTTGATTTGCTTTTCCCTGATGACTAAGGATGCTGAGCATTTCTTCTTTTTTAATTAAATTTTAATTTTTATGTTAATTAGTTTATTCACTTTGTAACCCAGCTGTACCCCTTCCCTTATTTCTTCCCATGCCCATCCTCCCTTTCTCATCTCCTCCCATTCCACTCTCCAAGTCCACTGATAGGGGAGGTCCTCCTCCCCTTCCATCTAACCCTAGCTTATCAGGTCTCATCAGGACTGGTTGCATTGTCCTCCTCTGTTGCCTTGCAAGCCTGCTCCCCACTGGGGGGTGTGGAGGATGGTCAAAGAGCCAGCCACTGAGTTAAAATGTTTCTCTGCCATTCTATATTCCTCTACAGAGAATTCTGTTTAGCTCTGTGCCCCATTCTTTAATTGGGTTACTTGATTTGTTGCTTTTTAACTTCTTGAGTTCTTTCTGTATTCTGGATATTAGCCCTCTATCAGATATAGGGTTAGTGAAGATCCGAAGATCCTTTCCCAATCTGTAGGCAGTCATTTTGTTCTGATGACAGTGTCCTTTGCTTTACAGAAACTTTTCAGTTTCATGAGTTCACATTTATTGATTGTTGATCTTAGAGCCTTTTCTGTTGGTATTCTGTTCAGGAAGTTGTCTCCTGTACAAATGAGGTCAAGGCTCTTCCCCACTTTTTCTTCTAACAGATTTAGTGTGTCTGGTTTTATGTTGAGGTCTTTGATCCACTTAGACTTTAGTTTTGTGCAGGGTGATACATATGGATCTATTTGCATTTTTCTACATGTAGACATCCAGTTAGATCAACATCATTTTTTAACAATCATTACAAGTTCTTCCCTTGCAGTATCTCAAGGGAGTTAATGCATAATGTTTTCAAGAAAGGAAAGTAAAGCTAAATCTCTTACGATTCTTCATTCAATACTTCATACAAAACCGGGTAAGCCATAAGGAAAGTCATCAAATACCTAAGACAAACAAATAAAACCAACTAAGTTCCTATAATTACCTTCAAATGATTTATAAGTACATGGTTTGGTGGGGTTTTGTTTTTGTTTATTTGTTTTTTAAATTTATTTCCAGCCAGGAATGATGGCAAATTCAAGCACTAAGGAGGGAGAGGCAGGTGGATCTCTGAGTTTGAAGGCTGCCTGGTCTTAAAAAAGAGTCACAATATTTTTCCTGTTTCTGTGTGTGTGTTGTTGCTGTTTGTTTGTTTTTTTGTTTGTTTCTACCTCTAAAAGTTCTTTTGATTAATAAAAGTTAAAAAAAAGGAAAAAAAAAAAAAAAGAAATGGTAAGAGTAGAAAAAATAGCCTTACCCAGAGAAGAGTTCCCCAAGTGATTATCTAATACCAAACGAAGAGCGCAGAAAACATATATTCAAGTATAAGGATTGAGCAAGTAAT
>REGO01000471.1:585108-602803 GCA_010120015.1 Rhombomys opimus | reverse complement strand
TTGTTAAAGATATATCTATGATTTTGTTAAAAATATTTTCTGGGCCTTGGAGCTAGGAGTCTTCTCCTTCTTCTATTCCTATTTTTCTTAGGTTTGGTCTTTTCATAGTGTCTCAAACTTCTTGGATGTTTTGTGTCAGGAACTTTTTAGATTTAGCTTTTTCTTTCACTGATATGTTGATTTATTTAATCATATCTTCTACTACACTTGTGATTCTTTCTTTCCTCTCGTGTATTCTGCTGGTGGTGCTGTGTCTCTACTTCTTGTTCTCTTCCCTAGGTTATCTGTCTCCAGGATTCCCTCAGTTTCTTTTTTCTTCACTGCTTCTATTTTCATATTCAGGCCTTGAACAGTTTTATTCATTTCCTTCAGTTCGTTTGTTTAATTGTGTTTTTCTGTATTTCATTAAGGGGTTTATTCATTTCTTTCTCCTGTTTGATTGTATTTTCCTGTGCTGCTTTAAGGGATGTATTCCTCTTTTAAGGCCTCTACCGTCTTTATAAGGTTGGACTTAAGCTTGTCTTTTGTTTCAGCTGTGTCAGGATGTTCTAGGCTTGTTCTACTACAATAGCTGAGTTCTGATGATGTCATATTGCCCCAGCTCTTGTTTATTATCTTCTTACACTGCCCTTTAGCCATCTGGTTGTTCCTGGTGATGGCTTGATGTTCCTGATTCTAACAGGACTCCTTGAGGGGGCAAGCTACCTCAAGATCCAGCTTTCCTTCTCCTGAAAGATCTTCTACCATAAAAGGACATTTGCTCAACTATATTTATAGCAGCTTTGTTCATAATAGCCAGTAATTAGAAATGACCCAGATACCTCTCAACTGAAGAATGGATAAAGAAATTGTGGTACATTTACACAATGGAATACTACTCAGCAATTAAAAACAAGAATTATGAAATTTGCATACAAATGCATGGAACCAGAAAAAACTTGTGTGAGGTAATCCAGACCCAAAGAGAAACATATGGTATGTAGTCACCTATCAGTGGGTATTAGCCATACAGTACAGGATAACCACGTTACAATTCACAGATCCAAAGACGCTAAGTAACAAGGAGAACCCAAGGGAGGATGCTTGAGTCTCACTCAGAAGGGAAAATAAAATAGACAGTGGAAGTGGTTGAAGAAAAGGAACAGGACAGAAGAGGGAGTATAGAAGGAGATGAGGATAGGGACCACAATTGGGAAGAGTGGATGTGAGAGAACAGAGGCTTTCAGAGAGAAGAGAAGCTGTGGCTTGGAGAATATCAAAGACAAGCTGGAGACCTAAGAAAGGGTAGGCACCTGGAGGCATATGAGGGTGACTCTACCTGAGACTCCTAGTAGCAGAGACCATGGAGACTGATGAGGCCACCCTCTAACCACACAGGACTCCTGGTGGAGGGAAGGGAACACCAATCCACCCACAAAAACTTTGACCCCAAATTTACCCTGCCTACAAGATGTGCAAGGTTAAAGAGCAGAGATTAAGGGACTTTCCAACCAGTGCTTAGCCCAACCTCAGATCCACCACATGGGAGAGAGCCAACCGCTGACACTGTTAGTGACACTCTGCTATGCTTTCAGACAGGACCCTAGCATAGCTGTCCTCTGAGAGGCTTTATGCAATAACAGATGAAAGCAGATGTTGAGACTCACAGCCAAACATCGGATATAGTGGAGAAAGACTTGTGGAAGAGTGTGGGGAAGGACAGATGGATGTGAAGGGGATAAGCACTCCATAAGAAGACTAACATACTATTACAAATAAAGCTACTATGAACATGGTTGAGCAAATGTCCTTGTTGTGTACTTAAGCATTTTATGAGTGGAAATATAGGAAATATCTTACCTGTATCTTGAGATAGCACTATTCCTAATTTTCTGAGAAAGTGCCAGATTGATTTCCAAAGTGGTTGTACAAGTTTACATCCCCACTAGCAATTGTAGCAGCTTTATTCTTAATAGCCAGAATCTGGAAACAACCCAAATGTCCCTCAGCTGAGGAATGGATGCAGAAATTGTGGTACATTTACACAATAGAATACTACTCAATTAAAAACAAAGAAATCATGAAATTTGCAGGCAAATGATGGGAATTAGAAAAGGTCATCCTGAAAGAGGTAACCCGGAAGCAGAAAGACAGGCATGGTATATACTCACTTATAAGTCGATATTAGACATATAATATAGAATAATCATACTAAAATCTGTACACCTAAAGAAGGTAAGCAAGAAGGAGGACCCTGGGTAAGATGTTCAATCCTCATCCAGAAAGGCAAAAGGGATAGACATCAGAAGAAGGAGAAAACAAGGAACAGGACAGGAGCCTATCACAGAGGGCCTCTGAAAGACTCTACCCAGCAGTATATCAAAGCAGATGCAGAGACTCATAGCAGAGGGCAGGGAATCTTATGAAAGAAGGTGGAGATAGAAAGACCTGCAGGGGACAGGAGCTCCACAAGGAGAGCAACTGAACCAAAACATCTAGGCACAGGGGTCTTTCTGAGACTTATACTCTAACCAAGGACCATTCAAGGAGATAACTTAAAATCCCTGCACAGATGTAGCCCTTGCAGCTCAGTATCCAAGTGGATTCCCTAGCACAAGAAACAGAGATTATCTCTGACTTGAACTCGGTGGCTTGCTCTTTGATCACCTTCCCCTGAAGGGAGGTGCAGCCTTGAAGACAGTGCCGACAGTCCTGATGAGACCTGATAGGTTACGTTCAGATGGAAGGGAAGGAAACCTCCCCAGACTAGGGAAGGGACATGGAAGGAGAAGGAGGAGGAAGGGTGAGATTGGGGAGGAGGAAGGAGGAGGCTACAGATAGGGTATAAAGTAGAAAAATTAGAAACATTAATTTTTTTTTTTTAAAAAGAAGACCAACAGAACCCACTAACCTGGGCCCATGGGGACTTGAGGACTGAAGCACCCACCAAGGAACATTTATGGACTGGACCAAGGCACTCTACACATATGTTTCCAGCAGGCAGCTTGGTCTTCCTATGGGTTCTCTAGCAAGGAGAGCAAGGGCTATCTTTAACACGGACTCTGTTTCATGCTTTCAATCACTTCCTCTTAGTGGGTCTGCCTTGCTAGGCCATCATGGATGAGGATGTGCTCAGTCATGATGCAACTTGATGTTCTAGGGTGGGTTGGTGGGGAGAGCTCCCATTTCTGAGAGGCAGTGGAATGGGAATAGAGAGAAAAGGGAGGAAGGGTGAGACTGGAAGGAGAGGAGGGAGTGGTTCATGATTGGGATATAAAGTGAATATAAATAGATAGATAGATAGATAGATGATAGATAGATGATAGATAGATAGATAGATAGATAGATAGATAGATAGATAGATAGATAGATTTAGAAAAGAAAATTAGGTATTTATAGCTCCATGTTTATTTTGTCTTTTTTTCATATTTGTGTAGCTAGGAAAACATTCTAAGTGCTTCTCAGTGGATAGGTGGGAGAAAAATTCAGCCTTCGTGGGCATGAAGGGACCAGTTCTGTAGATCCAAAGCTGCAAGATCTCCATGACCTGGGCACACCGCAGGATATCTAAGGGAAATTTCAATGAGAGTACAACATTGATGCTATTGCAGAAGTCAGGGACTTTGAAGCAGATCAATGTCACACTGCAATGCACATTTACAAGAATGCTGTTTGCACAAGATATACCTTGTGACACAGCATGACACACTACAGCTTCCACAGTTAAATGGGTTTTTTTTTGTTTTTTTGTTCTTTTAATAATTTTCTGTTCCTTTCAGGGGAGGTTACAAGTGTGGAAGAAGGATATGGAAGGACGGGAATTGAGTGAGATTGGGGTACATGATGTGAAATTCACAATCAGTAAAATAAAATAATTATTTAGGTTAAAAATCTGTTATGCATGTACTTACATGTTTGTATTTGCATACATACATTATTTAAGGAATGTGGCAGTGTAAATAAAGTCCTTAGAGAGAGAGGAACTTTATTATTTGACCAACATAAGTGAATCTTAAACATATTGTTAATAATAGGAAAAAGGACAAGGTTTATTTTAGTCAAACATTATAAAGTTTTAGTTAAACAGGTAAACTAAGTGTTAGTGGTCTGTTGTACTGCTTAGTAGCTATAGATAATGTTTAAAATTGCTTAAAAAGAGAGATGAGAGAGATATTAATCAGCCTTATCAAATGCATAGATAAGATGATAAAATGTTTATTTATCCTGATGTAAGTATTCTACTATATATAGCATGTCATTTAAATCTATGTAAAATCACAATTGTCCAAATATCCATATATATATGTATACATATATATATATTCGTGTGTGTGTGTGTGTGTGTGTGTGCGTGTGTGTGTCAAGGCTAATTTAATGCCAAGTTGATACAAGCTAGAGTAGATTGGGAGGATGTAGTTTCTATTGAGAAACTTCCCTAAAGGACTGGCCTATGTACAAAACCCTAGGTCAATGTATTGATTGATGATTGATGTGGAAAATCCTAGCTCAATGTGGACAGTGTCGCCCCTGAGCTGATGGCTCCAAATGATAGAGTTAGTTTCTTCCTAAGGACTTTACACTGCCATATTACTTAAATAATGCAAACATGTGTGTACAGGCATTGCAGATTTTTTAACCTAAATACGTTTTTTATATATATGCAGGCTGAACAAGCAATGAGAAGCAAGCTATAAGCTCCTCCATGGCTTCTTTAGTCTCTGTCTCTGGGTTCCTGCCTCACTTGAATTCTTGCTCTGACTTCCCTTGATGAAAGGCTCTTACCTAGAAATGTAAGATGAAATAAACCCTTCCTTTCCAAGTTGCTTTTGATCAGCATTTCATCATAGGAATAGAAACGGTGAATGTGTATCAGCAGGTTTTCAGAAGGAACACATGAAATAACGTAAGACCATTATGCAGTATTGCTGCAGCTAAATTTGAAGGCAGCTTATACAAACTGTGATGTCTAGGGTGATGTAAAGAAGGAACCATGAGGGTATGAGTACAGAGACAGGAGAAGATTCTAACAGGAGAGTTGGGAGCGGAGTTTCTTTTTTTCTTCTTTTTCTTTCTTTTCTTTTTTTAATTTTTTAACTTTTATCTATTACTTACAGTTTATTAACTTTGTATACCAGCTGTAGTCCCCTTCTTCATTCCTTCCCAATTCCTATCTTCCTTCCCTCATCTCCTCCCTGTCCTCTATGTCCACTGAGAGGGGAGGAGCACCCCTTCCATCTGACCCTAGCTTATCATGTGTCTTCAGGACTGGCTGCAATGTCCTCAGCAGTGCCCTAGCAAGGCTGCTCCTCCCTTGGGCCAGCTATTGAGTTCACGTCAGAAACAGTCCCTGTTCCTTTTACTAGGGTACCCACTTGAATACTGAGCTGCCATGGGCTACATCCGAGCAGAGGTTCTAGGTTATATCCATGCATGGTCCTTGGTTGGAAAAACAGTCTCAGAAAAGACCCCTGTGCCCAGATATATTTGGTCCTTGTGGAGCTCCTGTCCTCTCCAGGTCATATTAACTCCCCCTACTTTCATATGATTCCCTGCACTCTGCCCAAGGACTAGTTATGAGTCTCAGCATTGGTACACCGGTTTGGTACACTGCTAGATAGAATCTTTCAGAGGCCCTCTATAGTAGGCTCCTGTCCTGTTGTTTCCTCCTACTTCCAATATCCATCCTATTTGTCTAAGTGGGGAGCTGAGTTTCACAGACATTTTTCAGTACCTACCTTAAAAAGATCACTCCCCTCCAATGGGGAATGCAAATTATCAGTAATATGATACTGTAGCTCAGCAGCATTTCAAAATCTCCATGACTTCATTAAAAGGACAAAGGTGTGTATTGTTCTTTTATGGAGATCTGGTTGCAAGCAAGCTGATCATTTTCACATACCTGAAATTATCCACAATAATTTCCCATTTCGTCTGTTTAACTTTCCTTCTTCCCTGCAAATACAGAATAAGACCTGGGCACAGAATGTGAAGTCCAGTTCTAGAAGCATGTACCCTGTCTGCTCTAATTTCAGCTCTCCGTTCTTCTTTCTCAGCACTTAGGCAGCTCCATTCTCTAACAGTTGTGAAAGTTTCTGCTTTTTATTCCTTTTCTTTTCTTCTTACTTACTTTTTCCAGTTCCCGAAATTCTGTTTCCCTCTTATTTCAGCCTATAAGAAAGCAGTAGTCCTGTGATGAAATAAATAATCTGAAAGTAGAGATATTGTAGATCAAGGAGACACTGTAAGGGACATGGAATGCTTTCTTCTATATTGTAGTTATAAAACAAAAATTCAAAAACAAACAATGAAAATATTTCCATCTTCTCCATCATATGGTAAAGGACATCTTTAATAGAATAAAAATCATGAAGCCAAGCTCTATTCTAAGGCAGACAAGATTGCTCAGCAGGTAAAGTGCTTGCTACACAACCTGATCATTTGAGTTTGTGTGGCAGGATGCTCGTGGATGAAGGACAGAACCAATTCACAAGTTGTCCTCTCATCACTTCACATCACAGGCAAGCTATCACAGGCATGTGGGCATATACACCAAAGCCTTCACACACACACACACACACCCCATCCTTCACACACACACACACACACACACACAAGCAGACACACACACATCAGCCTTCACACACACACACACACACACACAAACACACACAAAAGCCTTCACACACACACACACACACAAACACACAGTGTTAAAAAAAACTTTTACCTCATAAAGGAGTAGCAGAAGCAGATATGAAATAATTTTTATGAGTATTGGCAATCATTAGGAAGGTCAGTACATGGCAGTATTTCTTTGATAAAACTAAATCTAGCATATGACACAGTTATATCACTACTTTGCATTTGTCTGAAACACTTGATATCCTACTCCATAGACACTTTCTCAGTAATGTGAATTGTTACTATACTCTCAATAACTAGGAAATTGAAATAACCTAAGTTTCCTTCAACTTAAATATGAATAATGAAAACATGACACATAAACAGCATAGCACACTAGTCAGCATTAAAGTGAAATGGAACCATAAAGTTTGCCTAACAATAAAAAGTCATATTGCATAAGGAACTCTATACTCAAAACAACAAAAGGCAGTGTTTGCTCTGAGCTGGGCTTCTAGCTCCAAACCTTTAGATGCCTGTATATATTCTAAGGTAACTGCAGAAATCAGGGAAGTAAAAAGATACAATTGCAGGTTAAAGTGAGGAGCAATTTTAATTCAGCAACATGGCTGCTCTGATCACATTCCAAGAACTTCTAGGTCTGTGTGATCTGCTTGGATACAGACAGATCTTTAGTATACACCATAATCCCAAAAAATAAAAAAATTGATTAATTTCTTACAAAGTCACCATAACAAGACAATTTCTAATAACTTATATGATGTTCCATCTTCATTGATTATTAATCTTTGCAAGCCTTTTAAATGTTGATAAACTCCATAAGAAGTATAAGTTGGGTAAGAAAGAGAGCCTGGAGGAAAAAAATTTAAAGTTTGATTGGTCAGACTGTTGAACATTTGAAGAGTAAGAAGGACAGAGATGGTGCCGTGTGGCTAGTAGTCTCGCTCATCAGTGAGATGACTGTCTCTTTCTTAGAAAACAGGACCATATTCTAATATCTTTGTTAAACCTCATTAAAGACTACTTTAACATATCACACTCTATAATACTTAATTGAAGTAATTTAAAATATATATATTGGATCTACTTTCTTAAAAAAGTTAAAATGGACTTCCAAAAGGATGAAATCATGTAAATTATCATGAATCATTTACTTGCCAAAGTGATGCTAATGTAACAAAAATACAACTTACTTCCATCTTTTTTCCTAAAAGTATTTGAAGAATAACAAATATTTCCTTCTGTTTAATTGCATTTTTCCATAATTTGAAAATCAGGATATCAAAAGCAGAAAAAAATTCGCTTTGTAATTTTCTCACTGTATGATAATATTGTGTATAAATGAGTGTCATATGGGAACTGTGTCATTTCCATAAATTAGAGAATATATCGATATCCTGTCTTGATTAGAATAAGCAGTGATTTTCTTGTACAAATTGTGAGTGATTTTGCCAGCCCAAGGTGGGAACATCAAAATGCACCCCCTAGAAAATAATGTCCTCGAACACAGAAAATTTGTGTTCAGTCTATAAGAAGCGAGACTTTAGAGACATTGGAATTGCAGTGTGAACAATCAATGTAGCTTTCTTCTCTTAAGTGTATAAACAGAAGAAATGGTGTTTAATTCTTCTCTTAAGTGTATAAACAGAAGAAATGGTTTCCCTTCTCTAAGAATGGCCAGGAGCCCTCTTCCTGGCAGTTGATGGATTCTAAAGAATCAAAATATAAAGATTCTGCAGACAGTGACTCTCCTTATCATTTAAATACAAGGCACACACTAGAGATTTTATATACCAACACTAATGTGTTTTTAAAGATAGTCTTCATATAATAATAGTGACATTGTAAACACACATTTTTAAAGGAGAAGAACTGAGATTAAAACAATAAAATATTGGTTGGCATATGAAAATACACCTTCACAATGGTCTTTCAGGATTTAAGTTTAAAGAGCTTCATATTGGCTCCTCATATGTCTGAACATATGAGAAGCACAGATTAGACTCAGTGAGAAAAAAAAAATGAGGAATGAATGTTGGGAGAGGGTAGAGATGGATTTGGGAGGAGTTACGGAGATGAGTGGAAATTAATATGATCAAATTGCATAGTGTACATATGTGGAATTTTCCAATGATTAATGTTATGAACCTCTTTGTGTTCTGTGGCCAGTAACTTGTAGTGAAGTATCCAGTGCCTTATAATATGACTTTGATTAATTAGCCAGTGTCTTCTGAGAGCAAAAAGTTACACATGCAAGGTAATTCCATTTGAATTTTTTTAAGTTTTACTTTGAATTTACCTTATTAACTACCAGAATTACATAAGGATTTCTCTTATATTAATTAGTTTTGATTAAGTCATAGAATATCCCCCATCACCCTACTCAATGTCTGCTTAATCTTTTAACTCTCAGTATCCCTTAATCTTCTTTTGTTTCATGTGTGTTTTTTTTCTCTCCACCTCCTTTCAGTCGTGTTGTGAAATACTAAGCTTGTATGTGTCTTTTCATATATCATCCTTTCAGGTAAGCCCTCCCATACACCCCAGATTTTCCCCAACACCCCACACTTCTTTCTTTCTTTTTTTTTTTTTTACAAGAGCAAAGAGCTTTATTTGGGCTTAAGCTCTGTCTCTCCACCTTTACCAGCACAGTGGATCAGAGAGGAGAGCCCCAAGCAGCTGCATGACAGGGTTTTTATTTGGAGTTTGAGCAAGAACCCGGAATTCCCAGCTTAGTAGTTACAGGATTGGATGACATTCAGCAAGGGCAAGCTCTTTTTAAGCATTTCTACCACAGCAATCAACTTTTCTACTTTCCATTCACCTATTATCTATTGTACCTCATGTGTCTTTTCTCTAAGGCCCCAGCTTCCTGGCCTCCACTTGTGCTCCAGGTTACACAAAATAGAAAATCTGAGACCAGAATTTGCATATAAAACAGAGCATACAGCATTTGTTTTTCTTGACCTGAGTTATCCCTTTCAGTATAGTTCTTAGCAGTTCCATTTGTTTACTTGAAATTTTCATTTATTTTTATAGCTGCATAAAAAATCGAATCACCCTGTACACTTCAATATCAACCTGTCAGGAAAGTTACACCTGCTGATGCAATTTAGTTGCAAGACTACTGTGGATTAACTAATCTCTTTCTGACTGCATATGAGGTCTGTGCTATACAGGATACTATAATCCTGGCCAGTCCTAGCTCATGGCTGGGGAAATCAAAGTCGCTAGCTTAGAGAGCCTGCTAATGTTTTCTTCCTAAGATGTCATGTTGCTAAGTGCCTATTAAATATTTGTTTATACAGTAGACCCCAGCTGCCCATCCTTGTAAGAAGAAGCCTTTCTTTTGCATATGTCAGAAGTCAAATGTACAGATGCTTAAGTAATATAAAAACACTGAGAATACAACTTAGTGCTCAGCCCTAAATGAAAGTCCACTACCACCAAGTCTTGGAGAATATCTAGGAAGAAGGTATGGAAAGAATGCAAAAGCCAGAGGATGGAGAGAGGGTAAAAAGAAAGAAAAAATAAAAGATATGAAATTAGGAAGTATGTGTTAGGGTAGGTATGGGGAGAAAGAGAGTGGTAACTGAGGATTTTACTATATACATGTATGATATTATCAAAAATGAAGAAAAGTTTGGAAATCATATTTTTAAATGAAGAGTTTCATTGGAAAAATCACTTATCATGTAGGAGCACCTGTTGCTTGTGCTGAAGGCCCCAGTTTAGTTATCAGTACTCACATGCTGATAACACTCACAACCCTCCAGTCCTGGAGATTCCATCTCTTCTCTGGCCTCCAGGGACAATGTAAGTATGTGGCATACTTATATTTCTTCAGGCAAAACACACATAAACATTTTTAAAAAAGAGTGTGGGGGGGTGGATAAAAGTTTTCAAGAATGTTGGGGAAGGCCATTGGAGGCAGGAGTCATGAAAGGGAATGTAGGCTACAGAGGTGAAAGAATACAATAAGAACTAGAGAGATGGGCAAAAACAAGTAGGGGAAGGAGAATTAAATATATATATATATATATATATATTTCCAATAACAGGCCAACAATAACCATGCTAGATACCAGAGACTAACAAATAAAGAACCCAGGGTCAGGGAGGGGTTATGTTTCGTAGCTCTTGGCCAGTGAAGTATCAATAGACACCTACATGTTGCGTAGACAAAAATATGACATTGTTCCTGGCTCCGCTCTAGAAATTGAGGTAAGATCCTGCTCATCCCTACTGGCCAGGTTTTGTTGTTCTGTAATGAACTAAGAGAGAAAGATAATAATCAATTACATACAGCTGTGAACTTCTGGATTCCACATAACTGCCTGATTAGACAAAAGCTGTATGTTTGGGATATATAGTAATGGTAGTTCTGGGAAACTGATACACTAATTTCTGTAATGGTTGAGCTCTGCTGCACTCAGTTAACACAGGTTCTTCCTTCCACATAGACTCAGTATCAGTTACTGTACTTTGAAAACAGGATAGACATCAAAAAAAGGAGAAAACAGGGAATATTACAGGAGCCTACCACAGAGAAACTCTGAAAGACTCTACACAGCAGGGTATTAAAGCAGATGCTGAGACTCATAGCCAAACTTTGGGAAGAGTGCAGGGAATTTTACAAAAGAAGGGGGAGACAGAAAGACCTGGAAAAAACAGAAGCTCCACAAAGAGAGCAACAGAAAAAAAATATCTGGGCCCAGGGGTCTTTTCTGAGACTGATACTCCAAACCAGGATCATGCTTGGAGATAACCTAGAACCTCTGCACAGATGTAGCCCATGGCAGTTCAGTGTCCAAGTAGGTACCCTAGTAAGGAGAACAGGGACTGTCTCTGACATGACCTCAGTGGCTGTCTCTTTGATCACCTCTCCCTGAGGGAGGAGCAGCCTTACCAGGCCACAGAGGAAGACACTGCAGCCAGTCCTGATGAGACCTGATAGGTAGGGTCAGATGGAAGGAGAGGAGAACTTCCCCTATAAGTGGACTTGGAGAGTGGGCATGTGAGGAGATGAGGGAGGTCGAGTGGGATTGGGAGTGGAAACAAGGAGGCAGCTGGGGTGCAAAGTGAATAAACTGTAATTAATATAAAAATAATTTTAAAAAATTAAAAAAAGAAAACTTGTAATTTGGCCTGACCTGTTGTGGAGAGTTAACGCAAGTTCAAATAAATAAAGACAGAGATCAACATGAACAGCTTCACATTTAACAGATCAGAGCACTGGGTCTTTATCCAATACATGTGAAGATACTCATGAACCAAGGCTAGAACCAGTGGCAGAACTTGAATAACGTACAATCATTGCCAGAATGATTAGAACGGGTTCAGGGCCTCAATGTGCTCATAAAACCTTTGCAACTAGCACTTTGTCTATAGGTTCATATTCCTCAAATTCTGAAACAGTAAGAGGAGACTGTGTTTAAAATTTGTATGGGAAATTGCCTTCCCATCCAAGGGGTCTTCCCATATTAGCACTGAGTGCTGATTACCTTATCTCTCCTCTCTTCTTGAACACTTCCAATTGTGAGGAGTTCACCAGGAATTGCAAGGTTATAATATGTAATTAAAAAAACACAACAACAACAACAACAACAACAACAAAAACAGGTGAGGTCCTCTTTCCCTTCCATCTGACCCTAGCCTTCAGGTCTCATCAGGACTGGCTGCATTGTCTTCCTCTGTGGCTAACAGTGGACTTGGAGAGGGGCATGGGAGGAGATGAGGGAGGAAGGGTGGATTTGGAGGAAATGAGGTTGGGAGCTACAGCCAGGATACAAAGTGAATAAACTGTAATTAAAATTGAATTTATAGAAAAGAAAAAAAAGAATAAAAGTAAAAGAATGCTGTTGAAGATTTGGAATTGGCAGGTGAGCAGGAATGTAGGCAACGCCATAGAGCCCCCAAGCTTCCAGCCAGCACAAACCTGGGGCCTCAGATCTGAAGCAAAAAGGAATGGAGTTCATCTACGGCCTTGGAGATTGAACATTCACTCTCTCTACAAGCCTGCAAGGAGAAACCTGGCCAAATAATATCTTGATTTTGGCCTTAGAACACCATGAACACAGAAGTCAGTCAATTCCCCTCATATTTCTAACTTTCAGTTGTGAGATAGAAATGATGGCTATTGTTTGCAGTCATGATGTTTTGATTTTTATACATCAATAAAGAATATGAATAAAAAATTAAAATTAAAAAGGTACTGTTTTTACATTTCAGTCTTATAAATTCTTCAATAAATTCCTCTGTTGTACCTACAAGTTTCTCCGTTGACTTTCTTATGTTTTTTAGGCGTACATGTAATAGTAAGTCAGTTTCTTCCTGCCCAGTATTTATACAAATCATGTCTTCCTCTTACATAATTGTATTATCAAGTTCTTCCAGAAAGTGCTTCAAATAATGGAAATATTGAACACCAATAAATTCAATCCTAATGACCTATTGTTTCATATTTAATCATAAATGTGTCTTTGGCTCTATGTTTGTGTATGTGTGTGTGTGTTTTTGTAAATATTTATGTGAGTCCATACATACCCCTTAGAAAATTTTCCTTTTAGAAAAAAATGTTATGAACTGTATGTTAATCAATTATTGAGGTGCTAATGGATAAGCTTTTTTTGATAAATTTGTGTAGACTTTTGATGATAAACTCAAGATTTTATTACTGGAAAGAAATTTTCACAGTAGCTTTTCCTCATGATATGTCACACATTTCAATTTTCTAGTACACAATAATACACTTATAAAATATATTATTTGGTGTTGTCACTAAAGCTAGCTCACTACCATGTGGCACTTTTCTCTTGCATGTTGTGAATGATACAATATTACATTTTTATTAAAACAATTCAGAATTTCTCATTTTCTTAAATCTGAAGCAATATAATCTATAAAGATATTTCAGAGCAGTTTGAAAAGATTGACACAGAAGATCTAGAATTGAGTGCAGAATGTATTCTCAGGTTCAATAAGAGATTCTCTCATTAATATTCCAACATTTATGTCTATTGCAGAAATTTACATTTATAGTAAATGTTAAAACTTCTTCAATTTTTCACATCCTCCAACAACACATTACTTTATTTATTTTCTCATTTGTCACATGAAAAGACATTTCATGTTTTCTTGACTTGTTTAACCTTAAAAGAAATAATAAATTTAAAATAAGTCTATGTGTTTTAATTTATTGAGATTTGTTTTTACTCTTTCTTTGGCCCTTTCTATAAGTTTTTAAAATTAGTTTTGTTTCTTTCTTATCTAACCATATTAGGTAATTAAATAATTTAATTAATTAGATTATTTTCTGTTCAGTAATATAATTATTTTTGCTATAAGTATTCCTATAAGAAGTCTTTGAATTCTATTCTGAACATAGTACTATAAAGAGCCTGGGGTTTTGCTTGTTGTATAAAATAAAGGAATCAAACTTAATTTTATTCTTTGACACAAATGAAATTTAAAGGCAGTGTTGTGCTTTTTAATGTTCATATTTCTAGGGTTCTTCCTTATTAAATTTCTATTAATTTTACCTTATTATAAGGATCTATTCTACTAAACTTTTAAAATGTCTATTAGCTCCAAAGAAAGCACCTGCTGATTTTGAAATATTACTTTAATATATGTCAATGTTTATTAATTAAACATCGATTTTGCATATTAGATCTTATGTTTCTGTCCATCTCTCTTTCAAAAGATTTAACTGCTGGTATATTATGTGATAGTTGTTTTGTCATTTAGAACCACACATCTTCTCTATGAAGGACTTAGCAGCAATCTAGAGAGGAATTTTAATCCAGAAACATGGCTGCTCTGGCAAGGGATCACATCTAAAGACCTTCCAGGTCTATGTGATCTGGCTGGAATACAAAGACTCCCTGTACAGTATGATCTAGCTAGAATACCTTTAATACAGTACACACCTTTAATGTCAAACAATGAAAGTAAAGTTAGTTTATGAAAGAAAGCAGGCATGTTTGAAAGTGATGTCTGAGTGAAGGACAAAGTGATGAATCAGAGAAAGATTTTGCAAATTAGGATGTGCCCAACCAGTGATCAGTCAGTGCAGGAGGCAGCCAGTTGGAAGTCAGTTAGTTGAGAGGGAGAAGCACTGCAGTGGAGTTGAGTTCTTGTCAGTTCAGTACATGGAGTTAAGGGGCAGTTTTACAGGAAGAGCTTTACAGTGACAGGCTGAAGAGAGAACAAGCTAAACAGAAGTGAAGAGAGAACCAGGCACAGAATAGGAAGGAGCCAGAAGATTAGAACAGATTGCTGAGTTAGTTTAGCCAAGCAGATCAATTCACTCAGAAGCTGAGAGAAGCCAGTTTGAATCTCTTGAAGAGGAATTTGAGCCAGAATAGGTGAACAGTGGAACCAGCAAGCCAGAATTCAAAATAGCTAAAAAGGTGGGCTTATTCAGCGATAAGCCTCTGAGATAACAAATTGCATCAGACAAATAAAAAATACATTTACAGTAATCAAAATTGTTTATTAATTCTCTGTCTGATTCCTTCGATTCTTCACCAGTGAAGGTTTCTGGGTCCATTATCTGAACTGTTTCTTCAATGTCCTTCATATTCAGGAATGTCACTTGGAAATATGGAGTAGAAAATCAAGGCTAATTCTGATTGCTTCCTGACCTACATGGATTATTGCCTACCACAGCAGTGTCGCTTTGTGACATTTCTCTAATTCTCAGTGAGATTGTTTATAAGGATCCAGAGCCTCTAGAAAGCTCACACTGAACTCTAATTCAGCATGAATTCATCAACACACAGTACATTATATTTGTGATTTCATTCATATTCATGCATAAAACTCCTTACCTATTAGGTAGTCAAAAAAAGTTTAATGAATGGAAGAATATGTAAATGAGGACATGATGTACAGATTATGCAATTTATAAAATTAAGGTCCTCTGCAAAGGGCAGTCTTTATTAATTTTATGTTTATAGAAAAAAGGCTCCTCCCAAATTTATTTCAATTAAGTCAGTAAATGTCATTCTTGGAAATTCTGGGTTCATAATTGTAGTCACTTAGTGTAATTAAGTAACACTTGCTTTGAGAAAGGACAGCAGGGCTGAACTGCAGCAGTGACACCTGAGGTAATGGAGGCAGTGAGCAACTGGGCAACCCTGTAACCATGTAGGAGCAGCAATAGAGACTTATGTTTGACCAGCACTGAAGTGATGCTATAATCAGTAATGTGCTGCTACTGAATAACAAAAGCTCTTTTCTCTTTTAGAAAAAAATAAGTATATTCTGCACAAATTAGAAAATAAGTTCTGGAGACAAAAAGAAAAGAAATGTCATATTAACTCACAAGTTTAACTGAATAATCTCTTGAAATGGTTTTAATAACATTTAAAGTTACCTTCATCTGGTATTATTATTTTATTTTATTAGTTTAGTTTAGTTTAGTTTAGTTTAGTTTAGTTTAGTTTAGTTACTCTAGACAGGATTTCACTGTCTAGAATTTCCTTGGCTGTCCAAAAGCTAGCTCTGTAGACCAGGCTGGCCTTCAACTCACAAAGATCAGATTGCCTCTGTCCTCCCCGTGCTAGAATTAAAGGTGTGTGCCACCACTGCCAGCCCATCTGTTATTTTTAAATGTATGTAACGGTTGTTATGTATGTATCTTAAATTTAATCTTGAATATTATGTTGAATGCCGTCTTTAAATCAATCACTTTCCAGTAAAGATTATCACAACGAATTATTTAGGTTGGGAGCATGTGGTCAGGAGTCTTAACACTTAAGTGTGCCGCTGACAGAAGGAAACCGAGGCTATCTGCTATTAAGTAGTTTTTATTTTTCTGGAATTTCCCTATTTACTGATTTGACTCTTCCCTCCTCCAAAATGAAGCAAATCCTGAATGGCGTTCCTTCCCATCACTCTTTTGCCTTGGAAGGCTCAGGGAACATTTGCAGTTACAACGGACTCTAAAAGTACTGTGGCAAGTATGTAGGCAGCAGCATGATATTGCTTGTTTGTTTCTGGTAACTCAGCTGTAGAAATCATCTTGCCAGGATGGCTGGGAAAAGCACAATAAGGGATGATCACTGAGTAGATCCAAGTGACTAAGTGAGCTAGCCACAAATATGAATCCAAGTGGGAAAAGTTGTAAATGAAATCATTAATTTGTTTTTTAATTTTTTAAATTTTTTATTGATTACAGTTTATTCACTTTGTATCCCAGCTGTAAGCTCCCTCCCTCATCCCCTCCGAATCCCACTCACCCTCCCTCCTCTTCTCCTATGCCCCTCCCCCCAGTCCAATGATAGGGAGACCCATCTGACCCTAGTCTATCACATCTCATCAGGACTGGCTGCATTGTCTTCCTCTGTGGCCTGGTAAGGCTGCTCCTCACTCAGGTGGAAGTGATCAAAGAGCCAGCCCACGAGTTCATAGCAGAGACAGTCCCTGTTCCTATTACTAGGAAACCCTCTCAGACACTGAACTTCCATATGCTACATCTATGCAGGGGTTCTAAGGTATCTCCATGCATGGTCCTTGTTTGGAGTATCAGTCTCAGAAAAGACCCCTGTGCCCAGATATTTTGGTTCTGACGCTCTCCTTGTGGAGTTCCTATCCTCTCTAGGTCTTTCTATCTCCCCCTTCTTTCATGAGATTCCCTGCACTCTGCCCAAAGTTTGGCTATGCATCTCAGCATATGATTTGATACCCTTCTGGGTGGAGTCTTTCAGAGGCCCTCTGTGGTAGGCTCCTGTCCTGTTCCCTGTTTTCTCCCTCTTCTGATGTCCATCTTGTTTGCCTTTCTGAATGAAGACTGGGCTTCTTACCAGGGTCCTCCTTGCTTAGCTTCCTTAGGTGTATAGGCTTTACTATGATTATCCTCTATTATATGTTTACTATCCACCTATAAGATAGTATACACCATGTGTGTCTTTTCTAATTGACTCGGTGTTATATTCACAAAACAGTCAAAAGGAAAAGTGGAGGAGGAGCCAAGATGGCGGCGCCGGGAGAGCACCTTGTATAAGAAGCAGGACAGCACTCTCCATGCAGCGACCAGGAGACTGAACTCTGGGCCCCGAAACCACAG
>REGO01000471.1:552178-569402 GCA_010120015.1 Rhombomys opimus | reverse complement strand
TTTTTTTCTCTTGGAGTCAGGCTTTGAAGATGAAACCCACATCTCTTTCTGGACATAACTCTGTTTCTTGCACCGCCAAAATGTGAGTAAGCTGAGTACAAGCTTCTACCACCACTGCTAATTTATTTCATGTTTCCTTCCCTACTCAGATAATCATGTATTCCCTAAAAACATGATTCAAAATACGCACTTTCCTATCAACATAATAGACATCGGAAGCCAGGGAAGAGAGGGCAGGAGCCTAAAATAGAGGGCCTCTGAAAGAATCTACCCAGCAATGAATTGAAGTAGATGCTGAGATTCATAGCCAGACTTTGGGCAGAGTGCAGGGAATTTTATGGAAGAAGGGGGAGATAGAAAGACCTGGTGGGGACAGGAGCTCCACAAGGAGAGCATCAGAGCCAAAAATCGGCCCAGTAGGGCCTGCAGAGATGATTGCTCCAACCAAGGACCATTCATGGAGAAGAGAACCCCTGCTCAGCTGTAGACCATAGGCAGCTCAGTCTTCATGTGGGTTTCCTAGTTAAGGGAGGAGAGGCTGTCTCTTACACGGACTCAGTGGCCAGCTCTTTAATTACCTCCCCCTGGGGGGTATGGGGCAGCTCTGTCAGACCACAGAGGAAGAAGATGCAGCCAGTCCTGAAGAGACCTGATAAGCTAGGGTCAGATAGTAAGGAAGGAGGACCTCCCCTATCAGTGGAATAAGGAGGGGCATAGGAGGAAAAGAGGGAGAGAGGGGGCTAGAGCCAGGATACACAGTAAATATATTGTAATAAATAACACATTGATTTAAAAAATAAATACTTCCTCTGAGTCTTTTCCATCACACTAATGAGAAAAAAAGTACATGATGATCACTGAATTTTTAAGAGACTAATTTTATGACTGAATATAAAGTAATAATAATAATAATGATGACTGAAAATTAATCTTAAAATATTTATCTTGATAATTTCTACGAGTGTTCTAAATTATCTGTTAGAGTACATACATAATTTGATATTCCTAAGTAAAATTTTCATATAAAAGTAAAATACAAAAAATAAAGAACATTAAAGATTAAAAACTCCAACCAAGGACTATTCATGGAGATAACCTAGAACCCCTGCACAGATGTAGCCCATGGCAGTTCAGTGTCCAAGTGGGTTACCTAGTAACGGGAAGAGGGACTGCCTCTGACATAATCTGATTGGCCTGCTCTTTGATCACCTCCCCCTGAAGGGGGAGCAGCCTTACCAGGCCACAGAAGAGGACAATGCAGCCACTTTTGATGAGAACTGATAGACTAAGATCAGAAAGGAGAGGAGAACCTCCCCTATCAGTGGACTTGGGGAGGGGCATGCATGCAGAAAGGGGAGGGAGGGTGGGGTCGGGAGGGGAGGAGGGAAGGGCTTATGGAGGGATTCAAAATGAATAAAGTGTAATTAATAAATAAAAAAGAAAAAGATTAAAAACATTGCATGTACAGGCTGATATCATGTTCATATTCATTATTATATCCAAATATAGGCAGAATATTGATGTATATTTTGCCCATACTTGGAGAGATGTAGTATGTGCTTGTAATGTGCTCAACTTATGACTCTCATGATACTTAAAAGCAAACATGTAACTATTTCTAAAAGAAAGAAATCTGCTGCTTATTATGCTCTTTCTTTTGTTTTTAATCAGTAATCACAAGACAGAAATTCTGTTCTAAGAAAATGATGTGTAAAGTATTTAATGATTACAAATACTCAGATTTGATGCTTTTACCATGAGCTACACAATCACCTTTGTATGACACGTGATTTATACCTGTACTGACTATTGCAAAATATATTTTATACTCATCTATTCCATTAGCAGGTCTACCAACCAAATATTAAGGGAAAACCACTGTTTTTCAGCAAGACTTTCAAACACTTTCCAGGCGACACTATATAAACCTCAGAAGAAGCTAGTTCTATTTTGTTTAAGACATTTTCAGTAGGTAGAGGAAGAACTAAAAGTGGAGCCAAATGATGATGACTCCTCCACTCCTCCAGTGAACTTAATTACCTGAACTTTTAGTTGGGCAATTATCAAACTTGATCAGCCATGTGTGATTCCTTCCATTAGAGAAGGCTTGATGGTTCTACTGATCTTCTGGGAAATTGCTTCTGCTGCTAACCGTAAGGTCAAGATCAAGAAGAACTTGTGTGGAAGTGTGTGGATGTATCCAAGTGACAAGAAGTACCAACGCCTATACACTATTTACTGTTCTTGTAGGATCAGAGCAAGGGAAGTAACTGCCCAGGTAAATTTTGCATTAATGTAGAAGATAACATAACTTCGGTCACTTAAAAAGTTTTGCAGAAGTTCAGATAATCTAAAAAATTGGCATCCAATGTTAAAATATATGTCTCTCTGTGTGCTCTACAAAACACAGTTTAAAGCTATAACTGTCTGAGAATGGAAGGTTTAAAAAATGTCTCAATTAGAGATTTAATAAAAATATTGCCGTAGAAAAGAATTTTCATAGCAAATAGGTAAATAATTCTGCACTTCCATCTTAATTCTGTGTAAGATGTAAAAATAATCACTTCTCTTAATATTTTTATGTGAAAGCTCAAAAATTCCTAGTAACTAGATAGCTTTTTAATAATTTTCTGATTAAAATTACTTTTTAAAGCTAAAATATGTACCTGGCACATTAAAAAGAGATTGAAAGTAACATTTTGTGATAATATACATAAATGTATATAATTTTATAGCCACCAGGTAAAAACAGACCTGATGGCATTTATTTTACATACAAATACACTGTTGGCTTGTAGTTTTTAGATGACTTGACAGAAATTATGGAAAACTGAAGCTTTTAGCTGAGGTATAAAAGACTCAAAGCCATTAAGGCAATCTACTTCACTGAAGGTTTTCTTTTAGCTTTGATGTAAATAACACATGTAGCACCATTTGTAAATTATTTGTATTCAGTTCTATATCAATATATTAATTACTGCAAATGCATTATTGATAATTCAATAGACAGTTTATGATTTTACATAGTCTCAAATTCATCTTTTGATGCAGAAATAATTAAGGTGCATACATATAAGTAAGGAAATTTTCACAAAGCTTTCTAATTGTATAGACTATTTAACTGAATTTACTTTTCCTAGACATGAACATTACAGTAAGCCTTATTCTGAGCTTTACAAATTGCCCATGGTCATTGGTGCAAAGTTTTGAGGATATTGGCCTCAATCAAAGAAGAAATATCTTCAAAACAATGCAATTGATTAACTACAGTATATTTTAAATTTTCTGTTATTCTTGCTGAGGTTTAATTATTCTGAGAAGAGGAAATTAATGTGGAGTTCTTTTGGAGGTGAAAGACTTGAAGAGGGAAGTTACATTACTTATGGACATGTCTTTTTACCAATTAAAATTTTTCATGAATAATACAGATATGTTTTGTCAACTCAAGTTCAGATTAAATTTTAATATTGTTAATTCTTTTTGTTTTGAAATTTTGTGAGTATGATGGAAAGATGAATATAAAATATTCCTCTTCAATTTAAAATAACCTGATGACAAAATTGTTGCTCCATCTATCAACTCACTGCTCTATTAATAAGATCAAATATACCAGCCCTGTGTTCTGTCATTGGAACACTCAAAGAAGTCATTGTCTCTATGGAGTGAGTAAAAGGTGTTGAGTGTCCTCCACATCTGCTCCTATCTGGCAGGTGTCACCGTCACCCATCACATTACTAGTTATGTCCTTGGTCTGTTTGAGAGGAATTCCTCATTGTTCTTTGCAGATATTTACACCTAGGTATGCTTTGTATAGATTATACCTGAAAAAATGGTTTGTAAGAACACCTTATCTGAGTTTTTAAATTAAATTTTATTTTCTAATATTAGCTACAGTTTATTAACTTTGTATCCCAGCTGTATCCAGCTCCCTCACTCCCTCTTCTCCCTACCCCTTTCCAAGTCCACTGATAATGGAGGACCTCCTCCTCTTCCATCTGACCCTAACTTATCAGGTATCTTCAGGACTGGCTGCAATGTCCTCCTCTGTGGCCTAGCAAGGCCTCTTCTCCCTCAGATTGGGGAGGGGGAGGTCAAAGAGCCAGCCATTGAGTTCATGTCAGAAATAGTCCCTGTTCCCCTTACTACGGTACCCACTTGGATACTGAACTACCATGGGCTACATCTGAGCAGGGGTTCTAGATTATATTCATACATGGCCCTTGGTTGGAGATACAGTCTCACAAAAGACCCCTGTGCCCAGATACATTTGGAGTTTTTAGAAATCACTACATAATCCAAAATTGAGTGATCAAAAACAATCACACAACGAAATTTGATTGTAACAGTATCCAAAAGCTTTGATAGTGATACATTACACAAAAACCCCCAAATAGTAATAAAATTTCATATGTTAACTTGATAATGAGTGCATAAATGTTACAATAACTATGACGTATTTGGAAAAAAAACAGTGTGCTTATGATGACATAGTAGAAAACAAGTTACCTGAAGTGGGAGGACAACTTTTTTAGAAGACTGAACTCATCTGGGAGAGTGTAATGTCTTTGCTTTATATTTCCCCGGAGTTAAATTGTGCATACATAAATGTGAAAATAATGTTACACTGAAAATATCTCCTGAGCATTGAAAATCACTCTGGAATGTATTTATGTCTTTAAAATAAGTATAACAAAAAAAATTGGCCACAGTAGAATATTCTGATTCATACTCTGAGTGAGACTGAACAGAATGAAACCTTTGTCAATATAACATAATAACTGTTATATGTCTAGAAACTGACTTTAAATCCTTCATGAAGGGCAATGTGGTAAATTTATGTAAATTCCTTTTCATTTACCAATCTGACCAACAGCAATAAAGAGTAGATCTTTGGAAGTGGTTGGTTTAAGGTTCTTACAGTCTAGACCAATATTCTTTTTTTTTTTTTAAATTTTTATTTTTATCAGTTACATTTTATTAATTCTGTATCCCAGCCGTGCCCCGAACCCTCGTTCCCTCCCAGTCCCTCCCTCCCTCCCTCACTCATCACCACTGTGCCCCTTTCCAAGTCCACTAATAGGGGGGACCTCCCCCCATTCATCTGATCCTGTTTTATCAGGTATCTTCATTGAGTTCCTGTTAGAAATAGTCCTTGTTCCCCTCACTTTGGGAAACCAATTGGTTACTGAGCTACCACAGGCTACATCTGAGCGGAAGTTCTAGGTTATATCCATACATGGTCCTTGGTTGAATGTCAGTTTCAGAAAAGACCCTGTGCCCAGATATATTTGGTCTTTGTGGAGACCAATATTCTTATATGACTATGGCTGCAACAGCTTTTACCTCAGGTCAAGGTTCCAAGAAATTCTTTATCAGTTTCAGTGTGTGTCACAGAACATGTTCGCTTGCAGACTGAGTAGAGTCAAGACATAGCAAGTAGGAAAAAAAAAATCATATTATATTCTGGCTTTTATGTAGAAGGCAGAAGAATCAAACCTCTAAGTAGTCTAGATCCCAAGAGAACTTTTACGACTCAGGTTTTGATGCACACACGCCTCCACCCCATCTAGGAAAGCTACAGGCAAGTTTTATACCTGGCCTACACATAAAACTTTTCTAGAACCCTGTTGCAGTGCCTCTGATGAAACTTGGGGATGGTACTATCAAGATGCCTGAGGTGAGAAAGCTGCAGATGACAAAAGTTGTACGTTCTAGGTAACTATTTATTGTAAAGGAAGAAAGGAACTTGAGATTTGACTTCACAGCAGTTTGGACTGAGTTTGTGGAGAAAACAAACAAGTTCAACCTTTACAAATGTAGATATATTTAAGAATCATTCAATAATTAAAAGTGACCAGACTGACTTGATTATGTTTATACTAATTCTTATTCCTAACATGTTTTCTATACACATTTTTTATTCTCCACCCATACGTAGTTATTAAAACCTTCATTTTTATAAAGAATTTGATAAAGGAGATAAGAGTGTGTTTTATACACATAGTTTAATAAGCTGGTACATTAGTTTTATTTGAAAAACAAGGCAATAGGACTTCTAAAACTACAACAGACACAGTGTCTTTACTTGTATAAAGTATTTTAAAATGTGTAGGGACAGAAAGAGTCTTCCTCATTCTATTCATGGGTAAATCCTGGAATAACTGGAAGTTCATATAATTTGCTTAGTGTCACCTACTTAGTGACAGGCAGAATCAGAACCATTCACGGCTAACATATGGGGTGGGAGGGTTGAGCTTACTTGCTTTTTTTTTTCTTTAATTGAAAATAAATCTTTTTCATATAATATATACTAATTATAAGTTCTTTTCTCCCTCTATTTCTAATTCCTTCCCATTTTTTCTCCCCTCTAGATCCACTCCCTTTCTGTCTCTCATTTTAAAAGAACAGGTTTCTAAGAGATAACAACCACACATGACAAAATAAAATACAATGAGATTACACAAAAAAACTATCATACCGAAGTTAAACATGGCAACCAAACAGGAGGAATTATCCGAAGAACAGGAGTTAGCATTGGAGGTCACTTGTTCTCACAGTCAGGATTCCTATAAAGATACCAAGCTAATAGCTAATATATATATATATATATATATATATATATATATGTATGTATATGGCATATAGGCCATATATGCCAAGGACCTGGTGCAGATACATGTGGGCTCTATGCTTGCTGCTTCAGTATCTGTGAGCTCATATGTGCCTTGCTTAATTGATCTAGATGGCCTTGTTATCCTGGTATCCTCCGTCCCCTCTGGCTCTTACAAGCTTTCCCTCTCCTCTTCCACAGATTTGAGGGGACAGGTTTGAGGGATACCTCCCTTTTAGACTCACTCTCTTCAAGTAATATCTGGCTGTGCATCTCTGCATTTCTCTGCTGCAAGAGGAATCTTCTTTGATAGTGGCTGGGCAACGTACTGACCTAAGAGTAAAGCAGAGTATAATTAGGAGTCACTTTATTGATACATTTTACTTATTATTTGTTTTAGTTTTGTGAGTTAGTTTGTTTGTTCAATGGACCAGGAATGGACCAGAATCCATTACTATTAATCTAATAAAAAACAAAAAAAAAAAAAAAAAGGAAAAGAAAAAGAAAAAGAAAAAAAACTAGAGCTGTCCTCAGAACTACAAGCCACAAATGTGCCAATCATGGAACCACAAGATTATTTTCTCAACTCCTGAGAGGCTTGCTTAATGGAATCTTCCTTCCATATTCTGCACACTTTGCTTAGTCACTTAGCAAGCTATAGCGAAATGAACAAGTATTCTCTTCTCTAACACAGCCACACATTCATCCCTAGGAAATAATCTACCCCCAGGATTCTCTGACTGATCGTAAAGTGGTTTTCTCATGCTGTGTTTTCTGTAACCTAATAGAAAACATTGAGTTTATGAGATAGTGTAAGAATATAAATCACACCTTAGACTACGTCCCCTTCTGTGTAGGTTGCAGAAGTTAATCATAGTTAGTATATCTATCAAAAGCTATAGATGTCCAGTACAAACAAAATACAAAAGACAGTCAGATGACATATTCATAACAGTGCCAGAAGGGCCTGTTGAAGATACTCTTGGGGATAAGATTCTCAGCCATCTTTGAACATACACAATGAATTACCCAAGAGTAAATGATAGCAAAGTGTTGTGCAATGATAAAATTATTGATTTAGTTTGGCTTTTACCCTGAATCAGATGGGGAAGATCAATTGTTCATATTGTCTTGATCATTCCAAACCAGGCTCACAGGCCTATGGGCAATGACACCATGAAAAACAGAAACATAAATAAAGAAAAACAAATCCAAGAAGATTGTTTGCTACCTAAATTTGGTTTGGGTTTAGAATTTATCTTTTTCCCTAATAGAATTGTATGCATTTTTTATTTGCACAACAAAGACATTGCATTAAAGAACTCTCTCTCAGGAAATGTAAAATAATATTTTAAAATCATTTTCTAAGTAAACAAAATACAAAACTCTAAAGAGTTCATCTGTTTGTGGCAACAGTGGTTCCAATGAAACGAACAAGAGGACATTCATTATTTGTTTCCTGAATGCTGTGTGTGGTGTGTGAAAACAAATACTAATGTTTCCCTTTGAAGCAGCTGGCTCATGTTCATTTATCTCTTTTTCTTGATTTTTTTTTCTTGCTGGTCATTTGTGAAAACCTTTGCAATTGTAAGAATTTTTTTTTTGTTTCATCCATTCCAGAATGCATTCTTCCACTCTGAGTTGCAACAGAATAGTAGGATTTAAAGAGAAATACATAGAGCAATACAATGTTAGCACACATAAACAAAATATAAAGACTGGCTTTGGAAAGTAAAGCGAGTCCCAGCTTTTCCTAGCATACTTGACTTTCGACTTTCTTACATTGATATCTTTTAATAAACCACTGGCTACTGGATATAGATCTATTTGTAAGGCCACATAGTGTAACCTGTATACCTTATCAAAAAGCAATGCTGCAGGTAGAAATATAGGCAGTATATTCATTCAAATTTGCTCAAAGTATATTTATTGAGCACCTCCTCTTTTCCAGACACCATACATTAGGAGAAGCAATGAGCAAAAGTGTAAGGAAACATGATAGGTTCACAACATGAAGTACAAAGTGAAAAATCACAGCCAGAAAACAAAAGGGTGAGTATGTATGTTTATTACCTCATGTAGGAGAACAGAACTTCTGCAGATGGGACACTGACCTCAAACGAAGGATGGAAGCATATCAGGAGAACCTGTACATATTCGTATGAGGGAAGCACTTTCTAACAGGTACAATCCCATCCATGTAAAATATAAGACATTTCCTTTTGATCATGGTCAGTTAGCATTATAGCTCAAGAACAACAACAAAAAAAAAAAAAGAAGAAGAAGAAGAAGAATATGGCTGAGAGAGGTTCCTTTGCATACATTAGAGCAGTGTTGTAAAGGCAGTGGAGAGATGTTCACTTGATCTTAGCCAAAAGGCCGAGAAGCGATGAGAGATGTTCAACAAGAGTGGAAACTTGTGTCTCATTCCTGACTTCCATTATCAGTCATTGACAATTATAGTGACCTAGAAGAAAGAAAGCAAATCTACAGACAGACTTGTGGAGGAGATAAAACTGAGGCGCCAAATTAAATAACCTCTTTCCCTCAGCCCCTTCCCCAGATAGCTGTCTCAACATGTGTATACTCACTGAATTAGGAATGACTCTCAAGCTTCAAATTTGTAACCAAGGGAAAAAAAAATCTCTTTGAGTAAAATTAAAACGGATCTTCTCTAAGTTCCCCCATACATTTAAACTATTTACAAAGTGGCCAATATGTCTATCTTTCTATTGACTACATTTCAGTAAATCGGGAAGGTTGTCACAGTGACATAATAGTTAAAAAGAAAGCTGTATTCTGTAACTGGTTGATGTGCTCTTTCTTGGGAAATAGTATGTTTCCTGCATAAAGAATAGCATTCTTTAGTTGTTCTTCTTTGTGTAGGGTTGAGCCTTTTGGGCTCCCTACCAATCTAACCCAAACTCGTGTCCATGTTACTATATCTATTGTTGTTGTTCTTGTTCGGCTCGTGTTTGGGCAATCATGTTGGTCAGACTTTATGGATTTAGCTTCTGACATTCCTTGCATACACAGTCTCACAGTTAGTGGAGCAAATCGACGGATCTCTGGATCATAGAGTCTTTTGCCTCTTCTACAATCATCTTTACGCCTCAGGCGCCAGAGCTGTGTTGTAGAGATATACAGCTACGAATGGGACCCATAACTCTGTATTTTGATTGGTTATGTTTATCTTTAATGGGATCTAACTGTGGCAAAGAGTAGTTTCCTTGATGAAGAGTGAAGACGACCTTCAAAAAACAGTAATCCCAGAAAAGATACATACAAATAACATAATTCATACTACAGACTGAGTAGGCTGTTTTGCCTATTTAAGTGGACTTGGAGAGGGGCATGGGAGGAGATGAGGGAGGCAGGGTGGGGTTGGAAGGGAATAATGGAGGGGGCTACAGCTGGGATACAAAGTGAATAAGCTTTAATTAATATAAAAATTAATAAAACATATGTGCATATCTATAAACATCAGTTAATTTTTTTTAAAGCCATGGATTTGAAAGAGAAAAAGGTATATATATAAGAAGGTTTGGAAGGAGGAAATACTTAGTTCTATTACAATTCTAAAGAAAAAAATCAAAAGAAAAAATTGTATGATTTCATAATTATTATTCTGAATGGAAAATGGAGGAAGGAAAATGGATGGCTGGGTTGGGCTAACACATCTACTGCCAAGCCTAATAACCTGAGTTCAATCCCTAGTATATGATGGGAGGAGAAAAGCAACTCCTCTAAGGAGACCTCTGGCCTTCACATGCATGGAGGTGCACAGGCACATACACACTTAAGCACACAGACACCACCTCCAGAACATGGTAGGGGAGAGAAGCAACCCCTAGAAAATGTCCTCTGGTCTCCATGGGCATGCAGTTGCACACACACACACGGTGGGAGGAGAGAAGCAACTCCTGGAAGGTGTCCTCTGGCTTTCACATGCATGTAGTTGCATGCACAAGTGAGTGTGCGTGCTCGCGCACGCATGCGCGCGCACACACACACACACACACACACACACACACAGGTGGAGAGAAACAGACAGAGGAACAGAAAGAGCTCGAAGGCTGTTCTCTTTGGATACAAGTTAGCACATTAATATGTGTTTTAGCAGAGGCTAGAATAAAATGATAAAGGAAGAGAAAAATGAAGTTTCTGCAGAGCTATTTAAGGATTTCATCATTACTAAAAAAAAAATGACAAGTAGAAAAAGAAATATATTCCCCACGACCCAGCATCTCACTAACTTCCTGAAGTTTCTGTGGTTCCAATATTGATAACCATTTTTAAGCTAAAACATACCATGTAAATCATGAACTACAGTAGAGCAGCTATCAACAAGCATTTTGAATCACTGTAACCAGAACTCAGTCTTCCAATTAATTAAAATATGGAGAATCCAAGTAGTCATGTGAAATAGTCAAGCACTTGATAGAAGCTAAATTAGCTCATATTAAATGAATTAGAGGTGTCTGAAAAGACACTGGTTTGATAGCATCAAAAATATGAGTTTCATAAGATGGTAAGTGACTTTATATCTGCCGGGCTTAATTGATTCCATTTATAATGATAGTAAAACAAATTTTCTTCCACCAAAGAAATCATTTCTTACTTAATTGGTAATAAAATGATAACTTCATATATTTAAAGGTTATTAAACTATATTATTCACTCTAATGATTATGTTCTTAATAGATTAAAGAATAGTAGAAATGTTCACATTGAAGCATAAATCTGTTAACCTTTAAGTGCTTAAAATTTCATCACTTACCATATTATTACTAAATCTTTAAAAATTTAAACAATAGTAATTCATGATCATCTTAACATTAAATCAAAATGAGAATGTAAGGTTTATGGTAGCAGACAATTTCCATGGTAATGTCCAATCTTTTCATAACAAAAGCAGCATCATAAATATAAACTTCTTTGTTAAACAGAGTTAATAATTTCGGTTTTGGGTGCTTTTTTGGAAGAAGAAATTCACAAGTATTATTTCCTATTGAAACCATTTACTGAAAGCAAAGTTCTATCTATAGTTGTCCTTGAAAAACTTAGACTGTTTCATTAGTGAAGGAGTAACTTAACTTTCAAGCAATTTAGGAATTTAGGAAAAAACAGTACCTAGGAGATCCAAAATCAATACAAGATCTACTGCAAAGTTAATGACTGTCTCCATGGGCAAGTTATAAAGTATTCTGTAAAGAGACAGTAAGATATAATCTCAAAGTAATTAGTATTGCGTAATGCTTCTAAGTTATGTCTATTTGATTTTTGCATAATTTTATGTTTTTCTGGTGTTAATCTTTGGAAAGGCTTTATTGGGAAACTTTCAAATTCTCACAAATTTTTTTTTCTTAGAATATATAACTTTCAGTCATGGTGATTGGTTTTTCTCTATTCGTTGTTGCTGAATTTACACTTTCAGAGATATTTCTGGGGCTTGGGTATTTCCTTAAGCAGTATTTGCTATTTTAGTGTGCTTTGCTTTGCTTTGGAAATATGTATAAAACAAATTTAGATATTCTGATTGCAATTATTTGAATGTGGAATAAAGCATAAACTTAAGGTATTTTATAAACACAACTATTTTCATGAGAAAAGATGCACTTTCTGGCTATTATGTCAAAATCACACATAAACCTGAAACTCGGTGTTTACTGAACTGGGAATAAGTATGAGAGTGAGAGTTCTGTAGAGGAACAGACTAATCAAGTGAACTTATTATGAAGGGCATTATTAGATTGGCATACACAGCATAATCTCTGTAGTACAACAATGGATTCTGAAAAGTGGAGAGGTTAAAATCCCAGTAATTGTTCAGCCCATGTTGCTGGAATATTCAACAGTCTCCATCCAATGACGAAGGCCTGGTTGGTTCTTGAGGAGAGCCAGCAGTCTTCAGTCAAGGTGGGAATGCTGCAATCATTGCTTTTCAGTGTCAGAGAGAAGTGGCAACAACAGGGTAGATGCCATCGTGGAAATGAAGCAGAGATTGCTGGGCAAATTCAGCCACGCTTTGTCCTTAGATTTCCACACCTGGGCCACTGCAGAGTTTGCTGCCTGTCCTGGAGAAGCACCTTTCCCTTTATATAAATTAATCCTTCCAAGAAAAATGTCACAGTTCTCTCCAGAGGCATAGTTCTTGTTTATCCCACAGCGAACCAAGTTGGCAGCCCAGCCTATCCATAACAGCAAAGTTCATACGTGGGCTGCTGTCAGATTAAGATGAGCAGAATGACTCTACCTCCACAATACGAAGATATTACTCTCTAACAGCAGACTGTAATGTGTGCCTTCACACACAAGTTGCTGTGTCCACTAAGGCAAAGAAAATACAGAGATTTTATTTTTAAAGACTAAGTGGTAAATATGACAAAAGTTACTTAGTCCTGACTGTTAGAATCAGCAACATGGGAAATATCTTCTCAGGGTTGAGGAGGTCAGGTATCTTCATGAAACAATCAGGCATCTTCCTGAACTGTGTTCATGCACAGTTGTGGTTTTGGCAGTCTTCTGTGATGGTTTTTGTTATTGATCAAATATTAAAGAGAACTTTCCCCTTCCAGTGCTGCCAGTCCATTTTATTGAGATTTTACATGACCAAATTCATTTTGATTCTGTCAACTTTTACAATGTCATGTAAGTAAAATAATTATTGGAGTGACATCATCACGTCTTTATAAATATTATCTACGAGATATATTTCAATAAGGCTATGAAGAAATGATCTGAAAACCACAGATACGATTATCCTAAATGCATATAAGTGAGGGAATTCAGGGGAAAATGCTGTACTACAAACGTAGATGACAAGCAATTCTGTCCTTCCTATAGCCTACCATTCCTTTCATTACTCTGCAAACAAGGTTCAGGGTCCAGCCACAAAGATGAATTACCCCGGAAATGTATCTCCCTGGAAAATAACAATCCCGTCACAAAAAGTGCTGGATCAGAGTCTGAATTAAATATTAAATTAAATTAAAAATTAAATATTTTCTCTGGGGTATTTATTCATTAGAGAAGCACCTGAACTCTTTGTATACCCTGTGGAGATGAGCACTTTTGACTTTATTCTTTTTATTGTGACTCTACTATTTAACAAGAAATAACTTTCTTAGCAAATTTTAAATATATACTACAATTTATAAACATAAGTGCAAGTTTTTTAGAAGTGTTCTAGAATTTATTCATCTTTCATAGCTTTAAAATGAAACAATTTCTTTTGTTAGAGAAAACTAGTTTACTGAGAAAAATTGAGGGATGTGGAGTGAATAGGATCAAAATATATTGTAGAAAACATTCCAAAAAGAATAAATGGAGTTGGATGGGTGAAACGCTGGGGAGATCTGGCAGGAGATGAAGGAGGGGAAACTGTGATCAGAATACACTGTATTAATTTTTTCAATTAAAATATAAAATAGAGAGTACAGATTGAATGATTAAAAAACTAATTTTAAGATATGATAGAGAACATAATATGTCTCCTGCACAGATGTAGCCCATGGCAGTTTAGTGTCCAAGTGGGTTCCATAGTAATGGGAAGAGGGACTCCCTCTGACATAATCTGATTGGCCTGCTCTTTGATCACCTCCCCCTGAGGGGGGGCAGCCTTACCAGGCCACAGTAGAGGACAATGCAGCCACTCCTGATGTGAACTGATAGACTAAGATCAGAAGGAAGGAGAGGAGGACCTCCCTTATTAGGGGACTTGGGGAGGGGCATTCGTGAAGTAGGGGAAGGGAGGGTGGGATCGGGAGGGGAGGAGGGAGGGACTTATGGGAGGATTCAAAGTGAATAAAGTGTAATTAATAAAATAAAACAAAATAAAATAAAATAAAGGTAAAAAAGTTAATAAAAAAGAGACCATCAATTTGAAGTAGAGCAATGAGGCGGCTGTGGGAGGGTTTGAAGGTAGTAGAGAAAAAGATAGAAATGTAATATTAAATGATGTAATATAAAAAGTGAAAAGTAACAACTGAAAAAGAGAAATGAGATGGTAAAGATACATGTAGTTGAAAAACAGCTCTCAGCATTTTGAAATCCACATATGCACTGTTTGCCTCAGTAAGGGAGATTGCTTACAGCTTCAAATTCCAGCTCATTTAAATGTTTTTTTTTTTTTTATCTAAAATTTGCAGTATATATAATACCAATCAAGGTAAATGTCAGCACATATTGAAAATTTGATTGCTGTTGGTAACTTAAACATACCTAAAAAGCCATGAGAAGACAAATTTGTTAGTATTCCTAACGCCATCTAACTACTCTCTAGTCGCTAGGTAAGCTAGCTGAGGTAAGCTTTGTAGAAAGTTCAAATCCAACAACAAATGCGAAATCTTCTGATGACTGAAACGGAAATTGTTTCCAGGATTAAATCTTCAGTCCAGCAGACAGTCCGTGGGAACCCTTGGGCCATGGGTGCTTGGGAAACAGGTAGGCTAATTATAGATATTCAAGCTCCCAGCACTATGGCAGCCCACAGCTGCAGCCTTTGCCAATGGCTGACACCTCCTCCATTGAACCACAGATATTTCCCTGAACCATCCTAGCCCACACCTATCTCATTATTCCTTATGCCAACTCAAGCAGGCAGTTCTTAGGAACCCAGGGGTCACTCTTGCCAGTGAATCAAGTAGAGTAAGTGGAAATATTCACATCTTCCTCTTTTCCTCCAAATCCAGTCTCATCCCTGGCCCTTTTGCAGAACATCTGCTGTCTCTCCTCAACCTCAGCTGTCATTCCCAGGGGACTATAAAGATCGTGGTGAAAAACCCTCTTTTTCTCCCTTCTGTGGACACTCTCAGCTTCCAACCTAGGCCATCCTCATTCCTAAGTTTTAATTCCCAATATCATAAATGTATTTTACCTGGAACCCTGAGTGGCCATACCTAACAGGATCCACGAATTTCTTACCAGGCATCAAATAGCCACTGCACTCATGTAAGAAGCAAAGAGGAAAACTTAAACCAAAGAACAAAACAAGTGCCCAACAAAGACAAGACCGGGTATCAGCCCTTGGAATTACATTTCTCCCAAACCTAGAAGCTTAGATCCCACAGCAAAAATACAATAAAAAAAAAAAACATACAGAATAATACACTCTACTGCGGCACAGCAAGTCTAGTACACTAAGCCCTGATAATTACAACACAGCTAAAGGAGAAAAATATACCTTTAACTAGCCTTTACGAATATTGTAGAAGAAATTCATAAATCTATTAAAGAAATTTGTGAAATTCTAAGCAATCAGTGAAGAGAATAAAACCATTCAAAACCTGTAAGTAGAAACACAATTCATAATAAAACCCCAAACAGGAAACTCAGAGGCTAGCCTACCCAACAGAATACAAGACATGGAAAAGAGAATTTCATACATTAAAGACATGATAGAAAAAATGGATACTTCACTCAAAGAAAATCTTAATTCTAAAAAAAAAAAAAAAAAAAAAAAAAAAAAAACAACAACCAAACAAAAATCCTCCTATCACAAAACATACAGAAAATCTGGGACACTATGCAAAAGCAAAATCCAAGAAAAATAAAAGCAGAGGAAAGAGAAGGAACACATGCCAAAGGCACAGAAAGTATATTTTCAGCAAAATCATAGGAAACAATGCCTCTACCCTTAAGAAGGAGGTGCCTATGAAGGTACAAGAAGCATACAGGACATCAAATAGAATGGACAAGAAAAACAAGTACCCTTGGCACATAATAATAAAACTCTAAGGGTACAGATCAAATTATATTGTAAACTTCAAGAAAAAAAAAAAGGTCAAGTAACATATAAAGAAAGACGTATTAGAACCCAACTTCTCATTGGAGATTCTAGAAGACAAAATGGCCTGGGACGATATTTTACAGACTCTGAGACAACGCAGAGAGTAGGCCAAACTACAATACCCAGAAAATCCTTCAATCAGCATAGTTGGAGAAAATAAGACATTTCATAATAAAACCAATTTTAAACATTATTTGCTCTATAGAGCTGAGAGAAGGAAAACTCCAACCTAAAAAGTGTACCCCCCCTCCAAAAACAATAACAAAAAACAAACAAAAAAACAGGAAAAAACACTCTCAGACAAGCATATCAAAAAGGAGCAACATGAAGATGGTGGCACCGACACGGAGAGTATCTGAACAGCACCTCAGCAGTGAGAACAAGAGTGACCTGTAGCCTGTACTGTGGACCCAGAAACCCTGCCATGTGTGTAGATGTCATGTTTCTCAGGTAAGATAAGAACCCATGAAGATGTGTTATAGTCATATATCCCCCTATATCCCCCAAGGAAATAGAAGCAGTCATCGAAAGTCTCCCATCCAAAAAAAGCCCAGGACCTGATGGTTTCAGCTCAGAATTCTACCAGACATTCAAAAAAGAGCTAACTCCAATTCTCTTCAAACTATTCCACAAAATAACATTACCAAACTCATTCTATGAAGCCACAGTCACCTTGGTACCTAAACCTCACAAAGACCCAACAAAAAAAGAGAACTTCAGGCCAATCTCCCTTATGAACATTGATGCAAAAATACTCAACAAAATATTCGCAAACTGAATACAAGAACACATCAAAGATATCATCCACCATGACCAAGTAGGCT
>REGO01000471.1:463574-549988 GCA_010120015.1 Rhombomys opimus | reverse complement strand
GACTCATACTCCAACCAAGGACTATTCATGGATATAACCTAGAACCCCTGCACAGATGTAGCCCATGGCAGTTCAGTGTCCAAGTGGGTTACATAGTAATGGGAAGAGGGACTGCCTCTGACAAAATCTGATTGGCCTGCTCTTTGATCACCTCCCCCTGAGGGGGAAGCAGCCTTACCAGGCCACAGTAGAGGACAATGCAGCCACTTTTAATGTGAACTGATAGACTAAGATCAGAAGAAAGGAGCGGAGGACCTCCCCTATCAGTGGACTTGGGGAGTGACATGCCTGCAGAAAGAGGAGGGAGGGTGGGATCGGGAGGCTAGGAGGGAGGGGCCTATGTGAGGATACAAAATGAATAAAGTGTAATTAATAAAAAATTAAAAAAAATAATGAAAAAATAATAATAAAAAATAAAAAAAGACCCCTGGAGAAAAATGAGGGTCCATCTTCAGTCTCCTCTGTTAGTATTTTGGCATCAGCTTATGCGTTGTCTAGCAATCTGTGATGTCATCATGTGTCTGCAGTCAGGTGGCCACACCTGACAGGCATGGTTACTTTGCTCCTTAAAAGGATCAACCCACTACTTTGTCTCTCTTTTGGCCTCTCTTGCACTCTGGTTCTTGCATTCTCTTGCCCTCTCTTGACCTCTCCCCTCTCTCTGTTGCGGCGCCCTCTCTCTTCCCCCATCATGTCTCCCTCCCTCCTTCTCTCTCTTTATCTCCATCTAATAAACCCCTTTCATATAAAATCTGCTGTGTGCCTCATCATTCATTAATTTGGTCCTAACACCCCTGGGATCTTGCCTGGCACTGCCGCAGTCCTAGGCCACTCGACCAAGCCCACCACCGTCCGTCCTGGTACTAGCGGCTTGCAGCTCTGACCTTGGGTGCTCACTTTCACTGTCCCCAAAGTAGATACCTTCTGGTACCAAGATGAACCTCAAAACCTCAGCACCCAATTTCACTGGCCCCAGGGACACCTTCTAGGTACCTGTGGCTCCTGGTTCCAAACCCCAGAGTCTACTCTAACCATCCTGTGGACATCTTCCTGATATCAGCGGCTTGTGACTCCTACCTCGGGCACTCACTCTCACCCTCCTTTGGAGTGGATACCTTCCAGTACCAGGGAGGGGGAGGGACATTCAGTTCCAACTTTGGGGCGCAGGCTCACCTTCCTGCAGACACCTTCTCAGACTAGCAGCTCCACTTTCCAAACTGGGGCCCACTTTCACCATCCCAGGCAGGCAAGCGGCTCCAAATACAGGCCTCCTGATGCTTGGGACCAAAGGAAGCAATGCCAGTCAATGCTCCAAGTCTCCCTAAAAAGACCAACAGGACATCTGTGCTCACAGGTTTTTTAAAGAAATAGAAGTTTTCATCAAAATTCTCCCATCCAAAAAAACTTCAAGGCCAGATGGTTTCAGTTCAGAATTTTACCAGACCTTCAAAGAAGGGATAATAACAGTACTCTTCAAACTATTCACAAAATAGAAACAGAAGGAACATTACCAAACTCATTCTTTGAGGCCACAATCACCTTGGTACCTAAACTGCACCAAGACCCAACAAAGAGAATTTTAGACCATTTACCTTCATATATATTGACACAAAATATACTCAATAAAATACTTGCAAACAGAATCCAAGAACACATCAAAGATATCAAACACCATAACAAATTAGGTTTCATCCCAGGCATCCAGGGGTGGTTCAGTATACAGAAATCCATCAGTATAATCCACCAAATAAATAAAAAAAAAAAAAAAAAAAAAAAAAAAAAAAACCTCATGATCATCTCCTTAGAAAATGCATTTGGCAAAATCCAACAACCATTCATGTTTAAAGTCTTGGAGAGATCAGGGATATAAGGAACGTACCTAAACATAGCAGACATAGCACGCCTATAGCCAACATCAAATAAATGGAAGAGAAACTTATAATGATCCCACTGCAATCAAGGACAGGGCAAGTCTAATCACTCTCTACCTATCTCTTCAAAACAGTACTTGAAGTCTTATATACAACAAAAAGACAACTAAAGGAGATAAAGAGGATGCAAATTGGAATGGAAGAAGTCAAAATATCACTATTCACTGATGAGATGATTGTCTACATGAGTGACCCCCAAAATTCCACCAGCGTACTTCTACAGCTGATAAACATCTTCAGCAAAGTGGCTTGATACAAAATTAACTCAAAAATAAAATCTGAAGACTTCTTGTGTTATAAAAGCCAAACGGGATGAGAAAAATTAGAAATAATACCCTCACCATAGCTACTAATAACATAAAGTATGTTGGTGTAACTCTAACCAAACTGGTAAAATATTTGTATGAAAACAACTTCAAGCGTCTGAAGAAAGAAATTGAAGAAGATATCAGAATATGGAAAGATCTCCCAAGCTCATGGATGGGTAGGATTAACATAGTGAAAATGGCCATCCTGACAAAAGCAATCTATAGATTCAATGCAATTTCCATCAAAATACCTACACAATTCTTTACAGAACTTGATGGAACAATTCTCAATTTCATATGGAAAAACAAAACTCATAATTGCTTGAAACAAACCTGTACACTAAAAGATTTTCTGGAGGTATCTCCATTCCCAATCTCAAGTTGTACTATAGAACAACAGTAATAAAATCTTCACAGTACTGGCATAGAAACAGATGGGTGGATCAATGGAATTGAGTCAAAGATCCAGAAATATACCTACACACCTATGGATACTTGATTTTTTTTTAAAGAAGCCAAAACAATACAATGTAAAAAATATAGCATCTTCAACAAATGGTACTGGTCCAACTTGATGTCTACATGTAGAAAAATGCAAATAGATCCATATTTGCCACGTTCCACAAAAGTAAAATCCAAGCGGGATCAAAGACCTCATTTTAAAACCTGACACACTAAACCTGTTAGAAGAAAACTTGGGGAAGAGCCTGGAACTCATTGGCACAAGGGACTACTTTCTGAACAGAACACCAACAGCACAGGCTCTAAGATCAACAATTAATAAATGGGACCTCATGAAACTGAAAATCTTCTGTAAAGCAAAGGACACCATCATCAAAACAAAACATCTTCCTACAGACTGGGAAAGAATCTTCAGTAACCCTTTATCTGACAGAGGGCTAATATCCAGAAAATATAAAGAACACAGAAATTAAATCCCAACAAACCAAATAATCCAGTTACAACATGGGGTACAGAGCTAAACAGATAATTCTCAACAGAAGAATATTGAATGATTGGAGAAACACTTAAAGAAATGCTCAAGGTCCTTAGTCATCAGGCAAATGCAAATCAAAAAGATTCCTAGAGTCTGTCTTACACCCATCACAATAGATCAAATAGATCACACTTGATCAAAACCTCAAGTGACAATGCTGGACAGTATGGGGAGAAAGGGAAATCCTTTCTTGCTGGTGTGAGTGCTAACTTGTAAAACCAGTTTGGAAATTACTATGTTGCTTTCTTAGAAAATTGGGAATAGTGCTAATTCACAACACAGCTATATCACTCCTGGGCATATAGCCAAAAAATATTCCACCATACAACAAGGACATTTGCTCAGTTATGTTCATTGCAGCTTTATTTATAAAAGCCAGAATCTGGAAACAACCTAGATGTCCTTCTACTGAAGAATGGATAGAGAAATTGTGGTACATTTACACAGTGGAGTAGTACTCAGCTATGAAAAACAAGAAAATCATGAAATTTGCAGGCAAATGGCTGGAAGTAGAAAAGATCATTCTGAGTGAGGTAACCTGGAACCAGAAAGACCCTCGTGGTATTTACTCACTTATAAGTGGATGTTAGCCATATAATATATGATAAACATACTAAAACCTCCAGACTGAAGAAGGTACATTACAAAGGAGTACACTAAGGAGGATAGAACTCCACAAGGAGAACAACAGAACAAGAAAATTTGAACACAGGGAACTTCCCAGAGACTCATACTCCAACCAAAGACTATTCATGGAGACAACCTAGAACCCTGACAATGCAGCCACTTCTTATGAGAACTGATAGACTAAGATCAGAAAGAAGGAGAGGAGGCCGTCCCCTATCAGTGGACTTGGGGAGGGGCATGCATGCAGAAAGGGCAGGGGGGGGAGGGTGGGACTGGGAGGGGAGGAGGGAGGGGCTTATGGGGGGATACAAAATGAATAAAGTGTAATTAATAAAAGTTAAAAAAAAGAAAAGAAATGGATAGACCCCGGAAGTGGTAGAAGAGGGGAACAGGACAGGAGCCTTTCATAGATGTTGTCTGAAAGATTCCACCCAGCAGGGGATGAAAGCAGACGCAGAGATACACAGTGAGAGAAAGTTTGGCAGAGTGCCAGGAATCTTAATGAAACACAAGGGGAGAGAAGTACCTGGAGGGGACAGGAGCTCCACAAGGAGACCAACAAAGCTAAAATATCTGAGCCAAGTGGCTCTGCAGAGACTGATGCACCAACCAAGGACTGTGCATGGACAGGACCTAGATACCCTGCTCAGATGTAGCCCAAAGGCATCTTAATTTCCACCTGGGTTCCTTAGTAAGGGGAATAGTGACTGTCTCAGACATGAACTCCTTTGCCTGCTTTTTGGTCACTTTCCCCAGATAAAAACTAAACAGACAAATACTGGAACTGATTTCATATACTCAATAGAACTTAAAGATAATTTCAGATAATTTCAACCAAACACAAAAGAATATACCTTCTTCCTAGCACCTCATGCAACTTTCTGTGAAATTGAGGATATTTTGGAAACAATGCAAGTCTCAGATGGTAGGAACAAGTTAAATGTGGATATCAACAACAGCAGCAGGAAATGACAAAAAGCTTAGAAACACGTGTAAACTGAGCAACTAGCTACTGGATAGAAATGGGTCAAGACAGAAATTAAAGAATTTCTAAAAGTGAATGAATATGAGGATGCACATACCCAAGCTCGTGGGACAAAATGAAGGTTATCCAAACAGGCAAGTCCACAGCAATAAGTTTCTACATTAATGAATTAGAGAGATCTCATGCAATTAACGTAAAGCACACCTGAAAGCTCTAAAACAAAAAGAAGAGATCACACTCAAAAGGAATGAAAAACAATAGAAAAATAAATTCCTGGCTAAAAACAATGAAATAGATAGGAAAAAATCAATACAAAGAATCAATGAATTAAAGAATTGGTTCTTTGAGAAAACTTTAAAGATTGGTAGATACTTAACTGAATTAACTAAAAGGAAGAGAGAGAATATTCAGAGTAGCAAACTTAATGATGAAAAGGGGACATAAAAGCAGACTCCGAGGTAATCTGGAGATTCTCAAGGACATATTTAAAAATCTGTGTACTATCAAATTGGAAAATCTAAAAGAAATGGATAATTTTCTCTATAGGAACCACTTACTAAAGTTTAGTGGAGATCAGATAAGAAATTTAAAGAGACCTATAATCTCTGGTTAAACAGAAGCAATCAGTAAAAGTCTCCCAAACAAAAAAGCCCAGGGCCAGATGGTTTTAGTACAGAATTCTACCAGATTTTCAAAGAAGAGTTAATACCAGCAGTCTCAGCTAGGATCACCCCCATATCCTCACAGGTCACCTCCCCACATACTCCCTATCACCACCTACTCCTATATGCTGTTATACTTGTAGACAGGAGACTAACATAACTGTCCTCCGAGAGGCTCCACACAGCAACAGATTGTAACAGAATCTGAGCTTGTAACCAAAGATTAGTCTGAGCTTGGAGAGTCTTTTAGACGTTTGGGGGAAGTGTAGAGAGACCCAGAGGAGACAAGAACTCCACAGGAAGATCAACAGAGTCAAATAACCAAGGAGCATGACAGCTCCCAGAAATGGAACCACCAAACAAAGATGATGTATTAACTGGACCTAAGTCCCCTACACATATGTGTCTGATGAGCAGCTTGGTCTTCTTGTGGGACCTAATTCCTAGAGGAATTAGATTGGGGGCTCTCTCTGATATTGACTGTTGGCCTGCCTTTGGATCACTTTCCCTTGGCTGGGATGTAGGGTGGGTCAGCTCTATTTTTCTGAGAATTGGAGGGGCTAAAGGGGAAAAAGGGTGGGTGAGAAGGATGAGGAGGAGAAAAGGGAGAGGCTGAGACAGGGACGTAAAGTGAATTCAAAAAAAGAGTTAATGCTAATACTCCTCAAATTATTCCATAAAAGTGAACAGAAGGAACATTTCCGAGGTAATTTTATCCAGCTACTGTTACTCTGATACTCCAACCAAAGACCCCAATAAGAAAGAATTACAGAGCAATTTCTCTTGTGAACATATATGGAAAAATATCCAGACAACTACTTGGAAATGGAATCTAGGAATGTACCAAAACGAGCATCCACTATGATCATGTGAGCTTCATGCTACAGTGCACACATTGTTCAACAAATAAAAATCAGCAAATCAAATCCATCGTAGAAACAACTGAAAAAACACCCACATGATTATCATACCAATTGCAGAATTGCCTTTGACAGAATACAACACTGTTTCATGATAAACGTCCTGGAGAAATTGGGATTCAAGGGACAGGTATAAACATAACGAAGGCAGCTTATAACAAACCCATAGCCAACAACAACATGACTGGAGAGATATTCAAAGCATTTCCACCAAAATCAGGAACAAGATGAGATTGCCCACTCTATCCATATCTATTCCATATAGTACTTGACATCTTAGCTAGAGCCATAAGAAAACTGAAGATCTCTTCCAATGTCCATCCCATTTGTCTTTCGAAGTGAAGATTGATCATTTTATCCTGGGTCTTCTTTCTTGTTCATCTTCTTTAGATTTACATATTTTAGTATGTTTATCCTATCTTATAGGTCTAGTACCCACTTATAAATGAGTATATACTGTGTGTGTCTTTCTGCTCCTGGGATATAACACTCAGGATGATCTTTTCTAGATCTCACCATTTGCCTGCAAATTTCATGATTTCCTTGTTTTTAATTGCTGAGTAGTATTCCATTGTGTAAAAGTACTACAATTGTGTACTAAAATTTCTCTATCCATTACTCTGTTGATGGACATCTGGGTTGTTTCCAGGTTCCAGCTATTAAAGCTGCTACAAACATGGTTGAGCAAAAGTCCTTGTTGTGTACTTGAGCATCTTTTGGATATATGCCTAGGAGTGGTATAGCTGGATCTTGAGGAAGCACTATTCCTAGTAACAGGACAGGAGCCAACCACAGAGGGCCTCTGAAAGACTCTACCTAGCAGTGTATCAAAGCAGATATTGAGACTCATAACCAAACCTTCTGCACAGTGCAGGGAATCGTATGAAAGAAGGGGTAGTTAATATGACCTGGAGAGGACAGGAGCGCCACAATGACCAAATATATATGGGCACAGGGGTCTTATATGAGACTGTTTCTCCAACCAAGGACCATGTACGGATATAACCGAGCACCTCTGCTTGGATGTAGCCCATGGTAGCTCAGTATCCGAGTGGGTTTCCCTAGTAAGGGGAACAGAGACTATTTCTGACAGGAACTCAATGGGTGGCTCTTTGACCTCCCCTCTCCCCTCACTCCTCGAGGGAGGAGCAACCTTGCTAGGCCACAGAGGAGGACATTGCAGCCAGTCCTGAAGAAACCTGATAGGGTAGGGTCAGATGGAAGTGGAAGAGAACCTCCCCTATCAGTGGACTTGGAAAAGGGCAGGGAGGAGCTGAAGAAGGGAGGGTGGGATTGGGAGGGAATGAGGGAACTGGCTACAGTGGGATACAAAGTTAATAAACTGTAAATAATATTGAAACAAAAATTTAATTAAAAAAAAAGAAAACTGAAGATCAAGCAGGAGTAAATTGGAAAGGAAGTGGTCAAATTCCCACGCTTTTTGGTAAAGACTGCAGAAATACACACTGGATAAAAGAAAGCATCATCAACAAATGGTATTGGTAAAACTGGATAGCTGCATATAGACCAATAAAAAATATCCATATTTATCACCGCATGAAACTCAACTTCAAATGGATCAAAGACTTCAACATAAAACAAGGCACACTGAAAATCAACTTGAAATCATTGGCTCAGGACTTTCTGAACAAAACAACTTTAGCAATTCACTAAGATAAATAGTTAATAAATGGGACTTGATTCAACTGAGCTGCATATGCACAGACAAGGATACTGTCATTTGGACCAAGAGGCACCTGACAAAGTGAGAAACGGTTTCTACCAACTACACATCTGATAAAGGGCCAATATCCAATTATATAGACACATATGTCAGTTATATATATATAATGTATATTATGATAATCCTGTTCAACGTTTGTATGAGACGCAGAAGTGTGCAATGAATGAGTCTCTGCAAGTCAATTATTGTACTGTATATATACTTCTCAACAATGTAAATTGTCAGCCATCAAGCCAAGAGTGGTTAAAAAAATCTTCATAATTTGACTATACATAGTGTCAGTGAAGAATCATAATGGCCAGCCTCCCAAATACCTAGTTTAGTGATAATAATTTCTCCATTTTATAGGTGGAAATAAAACTTTAAGGAGTTATGTGATGTGCTCTGAGTCACATGACTTCTATGTGATAGTGCTAAAATCTATTTTCACTTTGTCTCTGAGCTTTAGTCTGCCAAAGCAACTGCAGTGCAGCACTATAAACTCAGTAGCTTGTAAACAAAAGAAACTGATTCCCCAAAGACTTAAGTATCTGTTAAGGTCTTGCTTCCTTTCTAATAATTGTCTCCATCTGTATTCTCACAGTCAGAAACTAGGGGACTGAAGTCATGTGCTAATTCCATCCTTGAGGTTTTTACTTCCCCAAGTAACCACCTCCTGGAAATGTCATGTTAGGTATAAAAATTTCAATGCTCAAAAATTAAAGTCAATGCATTTTTGCACATAGAATAACTATTAGAGAATTTAAAATAAAAGGGTTGCTGTAAATTATCAATCAATGAAAATCTTGATATCAAGACATCTAGAGATCAACCATCATTAAATTGCAAATTGGTTTATCCTTTCTCCATTTCTTCCAAATAATACTAATAAACTGATAAATAACCTTGTCAACGGGGACTTCTAATATACTGAAATGTTTCTATCTGAATGTACTACAGGATTTAAGGAAGTATTCCACTGAAACTTTAAAATGTTTTTCTGCTGTATGTTTACCGATTTAGCATAGAAGATAAGGAACGAAGATGGGCAGGGACCCAATTTAGCACAGAAAATAGGGAGGTAGATTCTGTGCATATACATATTTACCCAAGGCGGGGTATAACACCTCAAGTACAGAACATTAGCTGCAATTATCACAGTTGTTATGGAGGAAGAACTGAATATATAATAAAAATGTGCAAAAACAGAGTGATCAACTAGGAGAATGAAATTTTGAAGAAGGAATGGTGTGTGGGAGATAGGGAGAAAATTCTAGGCCAAAAAGAGATGTGGCATGAGAAATGAATTGTAGGAAACTTACAAGCTACTGTGGTTTTAGAATGATGACTTTATGGAAATCTTTATCAATCAATGCAAATACAATGCCATTTTCACTAAGTATCCTGGATCTAAGCAGAAACTGAAATCAAACTACCTCCTTCATAAACAGAGCAGAGTTAGTTGTTTTATGATCAGGTAAGACATTAAATAAATAGTTCCTATATAGAGATTTTCAGTGTATTCCAACTTCTTTACAGTCTCTTTGTTTCTAAGCCAGTAACTGATTACATGATCCCAGAGAAATAAGGCCTCTGCCCAGTGGCAGGTAAGAGAAAAATGCATTGACTGTCTATGCTTGATAACTGTACATGTTAATAATTTTACCTTTGATGGTATCCTCAAGCAGTGGATACTCCCATAGATTAGCCCACTCCCAAGATATTTTGACAGTGTCTATATCTGCATCTACTTTACATGCATGCTATTGTAGCAGATATAAGCTCAATTTGCCAACTTCCCTCCCAGCATCAGGGCTGATGTCTTGCTCGTCCAAATATGAGTTTCCTCTATCCACAAACTAATTTATCACAAAAATTCGAATAACCACAGTGGTGCTTAATTTACAGGAATCTGTTCAATATTTCTGACTCACTTGTACATTGGCCATGAACTAGAGATTCACTCTGTCATATAGATGTTTTCTCTCGGACATCTAATTCCCCAAATACTCACCATAGCTTGCAAAGGTGACACATTTATTATCTGAAAGAGAGTGGCACTGAGAAGTGTTTGTCAGTTCTTTTAAAGCTGTGAGAAATAGCAGCTGCTGTTTCCCCCACTTGACCCTCTGTGTCGCATGGGGACAGTGAGGTGACAAACCTTAAAGAGATGTTAGCTTGTGTCTTTTGTCTTCACTTATTCCTTAAGCTCCCTGGGGACTTTATCTTGTAGTGAATGAAAGCAATAGATTCCAAGTCATTTAATATTTTAGAAGAATTAATATTTCAGTTAGTGATGGATCAAGCCAGTAAATTGAACTTCGCCTTAGAGACTGGTAGACTGAGTCTGCCCAGAGGAACATCAAAGAGATTTACTGCACACACACACACACACACACACACACACACACACACACACAATGCAGTATCTGCCGCAAAACTGGTCCATGGTTAGAATTTCACAATCTTAAAAAGCACATAATTTTCAGTGGTAGTTCCTAAGACAGTTTTTTTCTTTTTAATTTTTATTAATTACAGTTTATTCACATTGTATACCCCCTGTAGCTCTCTCCCCCCTCCTCTCCCAATCCTCCCTCCCTCCCTCCCTCTTCCCCACTCATGCTCCTCCCCCAGTCCAGTGATAAGGAAGATTCTCCTCCACTTCCCTCTGATTCTAGTCTATCAGGTTTCATAGGGAGTGGCTGCATTGTCTTCCTCTGTGGCCTGGTAAGGCTGATCCCCTGCACCCCCCTAAGGGGGAGGTGATCAAAGAGCAGGCCAATCAGTTCCTGTCAGAGACAGTCCCTGTCCCCACTACCATGGAACCCACTTGGACACTGAATTGCCATGGGCTACATCTGTGTAGGGGTTCCAGGCCATCTCCATGAGTGGTCCTTGGCTGGAGCATCAATCTCAGAAAAGACCCCTGTGCCCAGACTTTTTGGATCTGTTGCTCTCCTTGTCCCCATTCAGAAGGGCAAAGAGGATGGACATCAGAGGAGGGAGAAAACAGAAAACAGGACAGGAGCCTACCACAAAGGGACTCTGAAAGACTCTACCATGCAGGGTATTGAGGCAGATGCTGAGACTCATAGCCAAACTTTGGGCAGAGTACAGGGAATCTTATGAAAGAAGTGGGAGATATTAAGACCTGGAGAGGACAGGAGCTCCACAAAGAGAGCAACAGACCCACTTTTTCCTTTTAGTGCAACAATTACATTAGTTACTTTCCATGATCTTGTAATTCTTTGGAAAACAATTTTATTTCTCCCAATGATGAGTCCATTGTGATGATCAGGCTATGTATAATGGTGCTAGACTTGTACTTAGGCCCAGCGTTATTTGCAGAGACAGTATCTCAATGCATTCTTTGTCTTAGTCATCTGCTATCTCCTCTAATTTTAGGCTATTAGAAACTCTGTAGCCCATGGCAGCTCAGTCTCCAAGTGGGTACCCTAGTTATGAGAACAGGGACTGTTTCTGACATGAACTCTGTGGCTGGCTCTTTGATCACCTCTTGCTGAGTTGGGGCGCAGCCTTACCAAGCCACAGAGGAGGACAATGCAGCCAGTCCTGATGAGACCTGATAGACTAGGGTCAGATGGAAGGGGAGGAGGACCTCCTCTATCAGTGGACTTGGCGAGGGGGTGGGATGAGGTGAGGGAGCAAGGGTGGCATTGGCGGGGAATGAGTGGGGGGGCTACAGTGAGGGGATACAAAGTGAATAAATTGTAATTAATATAAAAATTAAAATAAAAAAGAAAATTTAAATAAAAAAGAAACTGCATAGTTAGACAAAAGACAATGTCAACATGAATAACTAGTGCTTTTCAGAATATCAGATTGATTTTTGTGCATATTTCCATACATTTCTCCAATAACATTTTCTTTTTGCTTTTAAAAAGTACAAATCCTAAAGGTTTTATTTGAAATCAACATGTCTGATCTGAAGATGTTTTTCCATGCTCATGTCTCTTTGAAGGGTTTTTATTCTTTTATTTTCTTAGATTTTCCTCATGATTTATTCTGGTTGCCCACTCTGTTTTTAGTCTGTTTAGTTATCAGCATTTTTTTAATTGTCTAAAGTTTCTCCTCACATTTAATGACTGTGATTATTGTACCGGTGATGACTGTGTGTTCCAGATGGATTTCTCTATAGGGTGACCATCTGGGTCAATTTGTGAAGGGTACATCTTGATTACACTTTTTTCTTTTCATTCAAAAAACATTTCCAAATGTCTGAAAGGTCTGGGATTTCAGACTTGATTATGATGATTATAGCCTGCACTGATGACTAATGTGCCCCGGACCCCACTTCTCCCACCATTCTGCAAACTTACTGGCACTCTGGTGCAAAGGGAGAGGTACATGCTCCCTTCTGGAGACTTTCTGAGCAACCATTGGATTGCCCTTCTTCTCAAGCTGTTCTCCTGAAAACACTTGAAGCTCAGAGACCTAGGCAAGTGAGTTTTAAACTTGACTGCTGGAAGAGTCATGAAAACATAACCTAAGCCATTCCACAAACACATACGAGGGCTTCCAGACTTGGGGTTCATTAATCACTGTTTACCTTTCCTTGTCATAATTGTAATCATACTGGACAGATGACAAAACTGCCGAGGATACAATGGCAGCTAAACTGCCATTCATTAAACTGTGTGAGAAATTAATTCTTAATATAAATGTTTTAAGACACCATAAACAATCAAAAATTTAAAAGACCGAGTAATAAAAAGTAAAACAATAAGAATAAAAATAAAACAACCAAAGAGAGACTTTGAGCCTCCAGAAAGCTTTTTCTACTAACAGAGCACAGGGATTGCATCTTTTATAGAAACTGCAACTTGACAGACTTTCTTCCTTAAGCATGTAATTATGTCAGATATATAAATCTTTCTGAAACTGCCCTTGAACATGGTTTAGATCTACAGGAGGATAAAAAGTAATCCCTAGGGCTAGAGACTGGGCACTTAAAGGTGCATTTTCCCTTGAGCTCTTACTGACAAATCTTGTATTTTCTGTTTCCTCCCAGTTTATATATCTTGCTTGTGAAATTTTTATTTGAAAAGTTTTTATTAAGTGTGATCATAATAAATAAAATAACGGTATTATATAATGATCATTGAAGCAGATACCTCTTAATCCAATTCAATGCCCATTTCATCTTGCCTCATTTAGCAGAAATAAGTTATTTTTCTGTGGGGCGGATGTATGTACAGCTTAAAATTATCCATTTCCATGTCTCCCTTCTAGACAGGCTGGCTATGTAACTTGGTCCTGACTAAGAAGGCATGAGTGGAGAAGAGCACTTGCCTTTCAGTCTCTCTGAACAGTGAAAGGAAGGTATAGCTTTGTCTCTCAAAAGTAAGCAATTTACAACTATCAATACTGAAAAGTGACAGGAAAATTCGTAGGAAGAGGAAGTAATAGCACAGAGATCAACTATCAGAGCCAGATGGTGTTGAGCAGCAAGAACTAATATTATGTGGATAATATTCAGGAACAGTAGTGGTTAGTGTATACCGTTATTGACTAGTTAAATATTATTTGATTCACAAGTTGTGGTTTATGCTCTTTACCATTTAAAGGCATACATTCTGTGTCCTAAATATAGTTTGTTCAAAGAACAAATATAAAACTGCAACAAAATGCACTGTATGTTTTTCCTGCCTTTTACAACAAATATTACCAAGAACCAATCAAACTCTTTCTATAGCCACAGCTTGGGAAATCTGCCAGTAGTCCTCCATATCAGTTGTACCTTTAGCCATGAATTATTTTCCAGTTTCTGCTACCTCTAAGTTATTGCTCCATTAAAGCTGTGAAGTTAATCCTACATATATACTTTTTTACAATTCTTTTTTTATTAATTACACTTTATTCAGTTTGTATCCCCACTGTAGCTCCCTCCCTCCCTCCTCCCCTCCCAATCCCTCCGTTCCTCCCCCTTCTCCACGCATCCCCCTCCCCAAGTCCACTGATAGGGAGGTCTTCTTTTCCTTCCTTCTGGTCCGAGTATATTAAGTCTCATCAGGAGTGACTGCATTGTCTTCCTCTGTGGCCTGGTAAGGCTGCTCTCCCCTCAGGGGGAGGTGATCAAAGAGCAGGACATGTCAGAGACAGTCCCTGTTCCCATTACTATAGAACCCACTTGGACGCTGAACTGCCATGGGCTACATCTGTGCAGGAGTTCTAGGTTATCTCCATGCATGGTCCTTGGTTTGGAGTATCAGTCTCAGGAAAGACCCCTGTGCTCAGATTTTTTGGTTCTGTTGCTCTCCTTGAGGAGGTCTTGTCCTCTTCAGATCTTGCTGTTTCCCACCTCTTTCCTAAGATTCCTTGCACTCTGCCCAAAGGTTGGCCATAAGTCTCAGCATCTGGTTTGATAGTCTGCAGGAGCCTTTCAGGGGCCCTCTGCGGCAGGATCCTGACTTGTTCCCTGTTTTTCTCCTTCTTCTGATGTCCATCCTCTTTGCCTTTCTGGATGGGGATTGAGCATTTTAGCCAGAGATACTTTTACAACTATTACAATATGCTGCTCAGTGCATCATTTAGAACATTGCCAGAAGCACTTCCCATTGACAGAGTGGCAGGAAGATGCTCCATCAATATCAGGCAGGTATATCCTGGCATATGTGGAGATGTTAAAAAAACAGGGGTCATACTGCTGTCTCCTGCTGACACACACAGCTTCTGAGTTCGCTGGAAAGTGTTCTCACTCTCAACTCTCTCAGTATTGCCGTAAAGTCAAACTCGTATTCTGAACTAAATTTGAGTAAGCTGCATATCATGGATAGACTTTACTGCTGTTTTATGTTTACATCTTGCTGCTGAGCTGCCTTACAGCTTTATTTCCTTTAAAACTGTTGCCAAGTGGAGCAGAGCTTCTCATTCTCCCTAGTGTTGGGACCCTTTGATACAGTTCCTTATCTTGTGGTGATCCCCAGCCATAGAATCATTTTTGTTGTTACTTTGTAACTTTAATTTTGCTACTGCTGTGAATCATAATGTAAAAACCTGTGTTTTCTGAAGGTCTTGGGTGACCCTGTGGAAGGATCTTTAGACCCCCAAAGGGGTTGTGACCCACAGGTTGAGAACTATTGATCTAAATTCCCTATCTTTTAAATAATTTTTCTCTAGATTAATGTTCTATATTAATATAGTGTTCACATAATGACAACTGGTAAGTTTCATATTGTAGCTAAAGTATTGTTATAATTACAATTCCTCATTTTAAAATTAGAACACAAGCAAACTTGTGAATTCTTTGATAAATCTCAAATTCTATGTTTTTCTTAGTCTAAGCTTGCTCACTTAGTTGTTCATTTTATTTATATTTGATTTTCTATTCAATCGATGAATCAAATTTTGAGAGATGTATAGAATACCTGTTTTGAAAAACAACTTAATTTATCTTTTAGTTCTGTTAATACATTGTATACATTTTGCTGTTTGATTATCAAGTTCATGTTGTTTAGTGTCATTGCATTTGCATTACAAAGTGAACTGGAATCATAGTTTCTTTTTAAAATTTAACTTGCAGGCAGATAATACTATAGTTTTCCTTTTTTTAAAAAAATGGCTTTTGTTTGAAATTGTATTTTTAAATTACCTATCCTAAAGTTCTTGAAAGCATACATTTTTGAATTTTTGTAAAATAATATGGAGATTTTTAAGCTCATCAAATTAAAATGCATTCTCTGAACATAAATAGTATGTCTACTGCGGGCTCCCAGTCTATTTGAATTTGATAACAAATCACTTTATACAGAAACCTTTAGGTTATTACATTCAGAGTTAAACTTGATCAGAAGTTTAAGGAACCAGTAACAAAAATCTTTCAGAAAGTCTTTTAGAAGATTAATAAAAGGTCACTTTCCCAAGTTAATGCAGAAGTCCCAGTTAACAGTAACAAAACCAGAAGAATTAAAACCCAGTATCATTCAACATCACGGGCCAGAAATGCTTAAGAAAACAAAAATTATATCCATACATTGTCCTTGGTGGAGTGTCAGTCTCAGAAAAGACCCCTGTGCCAGATATATTTGGTCCTTGTGGAGCTCCTATCCTTTCCATGTCATACTAACTCCCCTTCTTTCATATGATTCCCTGCACTCTGCTGAAGGTTTGGTTATGAGTCTTAGTATCTGCTTTGAAACACTGCTAGGTAGAGTCTTTGAGATGCCTTCTGTGGTAGACTCCTGTCATACATCCAATGCACATCCCATTTGTCTTTGTAAGTGAGGATTGATCTTATCCTGTGTCTGCTTTCTTTTTAATCTTCTTAGGTGTATAAATTTCATTATGTTTATCATATTTTGTAGGTCTATATAAGCAAGTATATACCATGTTTGTCTTTCTCCTTCTGGGATACTTCACTCAGAATGATCTTTTCTAGATCCCACCATTTGCCTGCAAATTTCTTGATTTCCTCCTTTTTGATTGCTGAGTAGTATTCCATTGTGTAAAAATACCACAACCTCTGCTCATATGTAGCCCATGGTATCTCAGTAACCAATTGGTTTCCCATAGTAAGTGGAACAGGGACTATTTCTGATAGGAACTCAATGGCAGGTTCTTTGACCTCCCCAACCCCCAAGGGAAGAACAGCCCTGCTAGGCCACAGAGGAGGACTTTGCAGCCAGTCCTGAAGATACCTGATAAAACAGATTCAGATGAAAGGGGAGGAGGTCCTCTCCAATCAGTGGACTTGGAAAGGGGCAGGGAGAAGATGAGGGAGGGAGGGTGTGATTGGGAGGGAATGAGGGAGCAGGATACTGCTGGGACACAGAGTTAATAAAATGTAACTAATAATAAAAAAGTTAAATTAAATTAAAAAAATAAAACTTGCAAGAACATAAAAAAAGAAAACAAAAATTAGTATTATGTCCTCATGATGTTGAATTTATCTCAGAAATACAATTTTTTTTCTCCCCACATTCACAAGTTAAAAAAAATATAATTTGTTACTTCAATAGAATGTTTCTCTGGTAGGTTCTTACAAATTACTTGGTAAAATTTAAATCTTTAATGTTAACTTATTTTAACTAAAAAGAAATTGTAGAGCTTTTTTAAATGTGTTAAAGGAATTGTATACCTCTAAATGTGTATGTTGAGTATGTATTGAAGACAGACATTTAAAAATGTACGTAGAGAAGTGAAAATTCACAGAGATAGTAACAACCATAAGCCAGCAAGAACACACCACCATAATCATGGAATCACACTGATTTCTTTTTTTTTCATTACTTAATTAAATTATTTATCACAATTTCTTCAGTTTGTATCCCAGATGTGGTCTCCTCCCTCATCTCCAACTGGTCCGACCCTCCCTCCCTCTTCTCCCACTATGCCCTCCCCTAGTCCACTGATAGGGCAGGTCCTCCTCCCCTACTGTCTGACCCTAGCCTATCAGATCTCATCAGGACTGAGTGGCTCCTCTTTTTCTGTGGCCTAGAAAGGCTGCCAACCCTCCACCAGGGAGGTAATGAAAGAGACCACCACTGTCTGTCAGAGACAGTCCCTCCTCCCCTTACTAGGGAATCCCCATTGGAGACTGAGCTGCCCATGGGCTACATCTGAGAAAGGTCCTCTCCATGCATGGTCTCTTGGTTGATTCATCAGTCTCTGCAGAACCCCTGGGCTCATATTTTTTTGGCTGTGTTGCTCTCCTTGTGGAGCTCCCCTCCAGGTCTTTCTATCTCCCCCTTATTTCTAACATGTGTTAGAAAAATATTTTCTGTGCTTGAGTGTGTCCGTTTATGATATCATTAGTCATACCCGCCGACTATAGGAGAACTGTGAAGGTTACAGGTGATCTGTTAAATGACAAGGTGCTGAATGGATCCCTTCAAACCAGGAAATCCTTCATATTACTTGTTTCATTTTATGATTTTTTTCTTTACTATTATTTTCAGGGGTTTTAGAATTTTTTTTAATTTAAAACAGATGTATTTAGTGCTGGGGCAGGGCGATGTGTGTCCCATAGCAAGTATGTGGAGGTCACAAGGTAGGTTCCACCAGCACACCTCTCCTTCCACCACGAGAGTCCCAGGAGTTGAACTCAGGTCCTCATGCTTGGAGGTAAGAACCTTTCCCACCGAAACGTCTTTCAGCAAGGAAATTTATCCTCACCATTTTCAGAAGCATTTTCATTGTAAGACAATGTCTAGACATTAAGGAGAGAAAGGGAAAAAAAACAAAGATGTAAAAATTATATTTATTTGCGGTCAGTATGTGAGTCTGTAAATTAGAGTTCAATTTGTTCAATTTAATAATCAAAGTAAATTGCTAGAGCTAAAAAGTGAATTCAGTGAGACTGTAAGACACAAAGCCAATGAGCAAAATTCAGTTGGATTTCTAAATGACAACACACAGTTGGAAGAAGAAAATTTATACCATACTATACAACCAAAATTTCCAATCATAACCATAAAAATTTAAGATATTTGTAAAGTTTAGGAAGGAATAATGAGTGGGTAGATTAAAAAAAAAACTAGTAAAAACATCAGAACCATATAGATGTATGTAAACATATATGATGCTAAAGAAATGGATACATGCTTAAGATGAACTTCAAACTGTAGAAAAAAACTATTTCCCAGGTTCTAGGGATGTCCTTCCGTTGGTAGTGTGCATGCGTGTGATTAATGAAGCATTAGATTGCATCCCCAGCATTGCATTTGCCAGATGTGGCAGCACACAACCACAATTCTGGAAGTAGAGAACATCTGAAGCTCCCTGTCATCCTTAGCTAAGGGCTGAGCTCTAAGCCAACCTGGGACTCTTGAAAGCCTGTCTCAGAAATGCAGATTTTTTTTCTTCTTGAGAGGATCCTAAGCTTGCACATAAGCTGAAACTATGCAATGTATGGATTAACACAAGAGAGAAAGTCTTTATAATCTTGGTTGGTAATACAAGATTATTTTAGATTTAGTAAAATAAAAACTCAAACTAAGACATAAAAATGTGCATGTTGTCCACTGAATTGAAGCAGTCTAGTTCCTGTAATCCATTTTTTCTATGCTGGGCAAGGCTGAAATACCACATGTGGGGACTCATATGAGATCCTTACATATGTACCTACCTTTGCTTATGTCAGCAGCAAAAAGATCAGTAGCCTTGTATTTTCATCTCCACAGTACTTTTCTGTGTGGTGGTCTCTTCAGAGCCACGGAGAGGTTTCCTTGTTTGGAGGCAGTGCAAATAATATTGATTTTAGTATTAGGTATCGGTGTAAGGAATTGAATTGGAATATATTTGAGCATACAAGGCATCTTGATTAAAGGTTCAGTAATAGTATTAGACAAATTACAGGACTACTCCTAAATGAGACAGGAAGAAGACACATTGTTTTTTTATTTTTTATTTTATTTTATTTTTTTTATCAGTTACATTTTATTAATTCTGTATCCCAGCCGTGCCCCGAACCCTCATTCCCTCCCAGTCCCTCCCTCCCTCATCACCACTGTGCCCCTTTCCAAGTCCACTGATGGGGGGGACCTCCCCCCATTCATCTGATCCTGTTTTATCAGGTATCTTCATTGAGTTCCTGTTCTAGATTATATACATACATGGTCCTTGGTTGAATGTCAGTCTCAGAAAAGACCCTGTGCCCAGATATATTTGGTCTTTGTGGAGCTCCTATCCTTTCCCCATCAGACTAACTCCCCTTCTTTCTTATGATTCCCTGTACTCTGCCAAAGGTTTGGTCATGAGTCTTTGCTTTGAAAACACTGCTAGTTAAAGGCTTTCAGATGCGCTCAGTAGACTCCTGTCATGTGTTCAATGCACATCCCATCTGACTTTCTGAACGAGGATTGATCATCTTACCCCATGTCCGCTCTCTTGATTATCTTTTTTAGGTGTATAGATTTCATTATGTTTATCATATCTTTCACAACCTTGGTGATGTAGAGGCCATACCTGGAGCTGTTTGGCAGGATGATATAGAAAAGAAGACAGAAGTAAAGCTGATCTGTTAATTTCTTGTTGGTCCATGCCCATTCAAGGCATTTGGCATGCAGAAATGTCAGTCATGTTTTCACCAGCCATTATGGCCTATAAAGGCTGCATGTAAATGCAAGTTATTAAAACAAATGAAAAGTCACCAACAAAAGTTAGCTGCTTCTTAAACAATATTCTGTACAAACTGTTTTAGTCACTCAAAAATTGTTTCCCTTAATTTAAAAATGTTTGACTTCAACCCAAATGTAAAATTTCTTTTATGCCATTGAAGAATGATTTTTTTTTAAATGAGAAAACGGCATGCATTTGCTTCCACTTAAGTCAGCAGGGCATTTCTGTAGTCTGTCAAACCAAACCCAAAGAAAATTTAAAAAAAAATCTTCCAGTTTTTCACAATAATGGGCTTTGGGCAATAATGCTTCTAGCAATCACTAGACTAAAAATATTTCTACCTACTTACAATGAAATTTACATATCCCAGTAGAGACAAATGTTACCAAAACGCAAACCTCATGCCTGTGTTATTTTTTTAAAATCAGGTAATGAACCATACTTATCCTTGAGAGGTCTAAGAGTAAATTATATTCATTTGCTTCCCTTTATTTTTATTTAAATGAAACATAATAATTCAAATGTTTTACCGAGGCAGAATTGAGGTGGGAGGTTAGATGAGCTCACTGTGTTATATGCTTGAATGGTGCTCTGAAGGGTTCCTGTATCTGTTCCAATAGTGGCATTCTTGTGGCTGTGTTGGCATTCTTCAGTGCCATTTTGAGATTTTTGTTGTTGTTGTTTAAATATGAAGGCGAAAGTTCAGTAGGAAAAAAAAAACCTGAAAAGATGTGTACTTACATTTTAATACATAAGGTACCAAGATGGCTCAGTGTGACAAGGTACTTACCATCAAGTCTGGTGTCTGGAATCCACATAGTAGAAGGACAGAACTGAATTGACCTCTGACCTCCAGGTGTGAGCAATGGCATATGTGTGCACACTACAAAATAGATTTTTTTTCCCCAAAACTGTTAATGCTCTTGTGAATTTCCTTGCCTACATATGTGTGAGTGTGTGTGTCGGTGTTTGTATGTGTAGGTGTGTGTATGTATATGTAAATGTGTATGTGTGTATGTATACGTAAATGTGTATGTGTGTGTTTATGTGAACCATGTAGTGTTTTTCTGTGATGTGACCTGTTACTTTTTTATTAGTGCATGGCACAATGCATTCATTCCCTATTATTGTGATAACAATCTTTGCTAACTTAGTGGCTGTTTGTAACATAAGCTTATTATCCTACTTTTTGTCAGTTTGAAGTCTAGAGTGACTCTACAGTGAGACCACATTCATTAGTAGCGTGGAAGTGGGAGATTAAGCAAAGAGGTAGAAAACACTGTCACCACACTGATGTGAAGTCGACACAGCTGGGTGGTGTGGGAGTAGCATGACTGTGAAGGACACATGCATGAAGAGATCAGATTAATACATTTGGACAGAGGAGTCATCCTAAGTTGTAAATGTGAGAGCTATAATGGGTAAAATTTAGCTGAGTCTGTTGCCTTAAGGCTCGTACTGGGACTGGAAGGTTTTGTTTTGGAACTGTAGACAATTACTTCAGGGAAGTATTTCTTTCCTTCTTCCTTCCTTCCTTCCTTCCTTCCTTCCTCCCTTCCTTCCCTTCCTTCCCTTCTTTCCTTCTTTCTTTCTTTCTTTCTTTCTTTCTTTCTTTCTTTCTTTCTTTCTTCCTTCCTTTCTTGCTTCCTTTCTTTCTTTCCTTCTCTTTCTTTCTTTCTCTTTCTTTCTTTCCTTCTCTTTCTTTCTTTCTCTTTCTTTCTCCTTCCTTCCTTCCTTTCTTTCTTTCTTTCTTTCTTTCTTTCTTTCTTTCTTTCTTTCTTTCTTTCTTTCTTTCTTTCTTTCTTTCTTTCATATTTATTTAGTATTTTTATAGTACTCGGTCTGCATGTGGGCCTAGACACCAGAAAAGAGCAACAGATCTCATTATTGATGATTATGATCTCATCAATAGATGGTTATGAGCCACCATGTGGTTGCTGGGAATTGAACTCGGGTCCTTTGGAAGGACAGCCAGTGGTCTTAATCTCTGAGCCATCTCTCCAGCTCTCTGGATTTCTCTCTTATACAGCAGTAGAAGCCACAATAAAAATTTAAATAGTGAAGTATGTAATTGAACTTATAGTTAAAATATCTTACCTTAGCTGATGTGTGGAAAATTATTTCTGTATTTTGAAAGAATAAAGAACAAAACCAAGAAAACCCTAAAAATGAAATGTTTTGTGAAAGTGCTTTATTAGGATTTTTTTTTTTTTTTTTATAATCAGGGAGCATATAGGGAATACTGGGGAAATGATTAAGAAATGTGAAAGAAAGAAACTAAAGAACGGTGGATGGTTTAACCTGGTTAAATAGTTTCTATGTTATGTTTAAACTTAGACCTTCTTGCAGGAACACTCAGGTATTTTTAATTTTTATTTTTTTTCACAATTTATTCACTATATATCCCGATTGAAGCCCCCTCTCTCATCTCTCCCCACTCTCACCCTTCCTCCCATTTCCTCCCCATCCCCTTTCCTTTGTCTACTGAATGGGGGGCACTATTGCCATCTGCCTATAGTTTGTTAAGTCTCATCAGGACTGCCTGGATTCTCTTCTGTGGCCTGGCAAGGATGCATCACCAAGGAAGAGTGATCAGAGGGCAGTCAACTGAGTTATAATAGAGGCAGCCCCTGCTTCCCTCACTCAGAGATCCACATGGAGATTGAGCTGCCATTTGGCCACATCTGAGCAGGCGGTCTAGGTCCTCTCCATGCATGGTCCTCTGTTGGTGCATCAGTCTCTGCAGCCCCGCCTCCCGGCTTAGTTCTTTTAGTTTTGTTGTTCTTCTTGCGGGGCTCCCTCCTGTCCCCTCTAATCCCTCTAATGTCCCTCTAATCCCACTCCTCTTTTCCTCCATAAAATTCTATGCTCAGTTTTTTGTTTTTTGTATTTTTCAATCCCTCTCCTTACTAGCTGTCACTTATTGATTTAGAACAAAGGCAGAGAGACAACTGTTCCATGTCTGTCATTGAAGGTTACATGTATTATTATATCTGTCTCAGTAGGGAAAACCACTGATGACCCTCCACAGGCACAGAATGTTGGGGAAAAATCCACCAGGACTGTTATTTACCATCATGGTGATAGGTGCCAAATAATGAAAGGATCTGCATTGTAGAACCAGGAATCGTTAAATCGACTGTGGCAGGCACTTCCAAGGATTATGCTTTATTAACTCTTTTCTATATAATCTTGTCTGTTTGAATAGGAGCATCCTAACTCTTGTGTTTGAGAAACTGCTCCATGTCAAATTCTCAGAAGAATCATTTATGCTTCTCTTCTAATCTAAATCTTTTGTACTTTCCTTACAGTTAAGAAGTAAATTCCCATCCATTTCCCCAAGGGATTAGAAATGATCCCCAAATCATACACTTTCAATCCTAACTCCACTTCTTTAATTTTGTCCCCATTTTCATTTTTGGTTGTTTGTTTGTTTGTTTTTCTTTTCTCTCTTACCCCCACTAAGTTATACATTTTGAAAATTTCAGGTTCACTTTAGTAGTAATTTCTAATCTCCCAAAAGGAGGCATATATAAGATAATGAATTACATCAGAGTTGAGTTTAAAGAAAAATCCCTTGTCTCCTGTTCTGCAGTGATTCCTGAGCCATATGTGAGGGTCATGTATTGTGGATATAGTCATTGGTACTGTAATCCACAACTCTTCATTTTTTTTGTAATGTAAGTTTTTTCCATCTGCTGCAAAAAGAAGCTTTTTGATGAAGGCTGAGGACTCTGCCTATCAGTAGATGAATATTTAGAATGCAGTTAGGGATTATGCTAGTTTCATGTAGTGGTAACATAGGTTCTTCTCCATGATCCATGACTTCATTAGCCCTGAAAGAGTATAAGGGACATAGGAACAAGGAGATCAATGTGGATCGGAAACTTTCTTGTCAGGAACTACACCCATAAAGTCTTAGCAACATGTGTTAAGCATGGATTGAACAAGAATAGCAGTAATGGACATGCTAAAGTGGATAGGGAAGCTTAGGAGGCCTCAGCTGTGCACAAAGAACTACAGACAGCTAAGGAATCCCACGAGAGGGAGAAATAGTCCTCTGCAGGGAAGTGCACATAAACTAGTTATTCCAATACCAAATAGTCAGCTTTCAAAACACATACATGAAAGTAACATTATATCGATTTGGCAGGTTGTACTTACATTTTTAGGAAACTATATGTATGTATGTGATATCAATTAATAAAAAAAGAGGCCATCAATTTGAAAGAGAGTAAGAAAGGGAATGTGAGAGGGTTTTGAGAAACAAAAGTAGAGGGCAAACTGAACTGATTATGTTATAATCTTAAAAATGGAGATGAAAAAAATAAAAATTCCTTGACACTTAGACTTATTACTTTGTTTTATGCATTTATTTTCGGATTGGAAGTTACTTGGTTCTCAGATAGAAAAGTAGGTAAGTATCTCTCATGCCAACTCCTAAAGTGGTATAAAAATGCCCCTTCACAGAGGAAATTGGAACATGGGCAACAATCACTAAAGATAAAGGCAGAAAAGGATTAGAAATATTACAGAAGCTTTTCAATTTCATGAGGTCCCATTTACTGATTGTTGCTCTTAGAGCCAGTGCTGTTGGTGTTCTGTTCAGGAAGTTGTCTCCTGTGTCAATGAGTTCTAGGCTGTTCCCCACTTTTTCTTCTAACCGATTTAGTGTATCTGGTTTTATGTTGAGGTCCTTGATCCACTTGGACTTTAGTTTTGTGCAGGGTGATAAATATGGATCTATTTTCATTTTTTTTGCATGTAGACATCCAGTTGGATCAGCACCATTTGTTGAAGATGCTGTCTTTTTTCCATTGAATGGTTTTGGCTTCTTTGTCAAAATCAAGTGTTCATAGGTGTGTGAGTTTATTTCTGCGTATTCTATTCAGTTCCATTGATCTACCTTTCTGCTTCTATGCCAATACCATGCAGTTTTTATTACTATTGCTCTGTAATACAGCTTGAGATCAGGGATGGAGATACTGTCCAATGATCTGTTGTTATACAGGATCGTTTTGGAGATTCTGGGTTTTTTGCTTCTCCACATGAAGTTGATAGTTTTTCTTTCAAGGTCAGTAAAGAATTGTGTTGGTATTTTGATGGGAATTTCATTGTAGAATTTCATCTGTAGATTGCTTTTGGTAGGCTGGCCATTTTCACTGTTAATCCTACCGATCCATGAGCACAGGAGATCTTTCCATCTTTTGATGTCTTCTTCAATTTCTTTCTAACCCTAACCCTGACTTGAAGTTTTTTTCAAACAGGTCTTTCACTTGCTTGGTTAGAATCACCCCCAAGGTACTTTAGTGGCCATTGTGAAAGGTTGTTTTTTCCCCCTGATTTCTTTCTTGGCCCTTTTGTCTTGGGTATACCGGAGGACTTTGAATTTTTTGAGTTAATTTTGTATCCAGCCACTTTCTTAAGTGAGGTATCCCAGGAGCAGAAAACACACATGGTATATACTCACTTATAAGTGGGTACTAGACCTATAAGTTAGGATAACATACTAAAATCTGTACAACTAAAGAAGATAAACAAGAAAGAGGACCCGGGGTAAGATGATCAATCCTCACCTAGAAAGACAAAGGGGATCGACATTGGATGTAGGAGAAAACAAGTAACAGGACAGGAGCCTACCACAGAGGGTCTCTGAAAGACTCTACATCGAAGTGTATCAAAGCAGATACTAAGACTCATAACCAAACCTTGGGCAGAGTGCAGGGAATCATATGAATGAAAAAGGAGTTAGTATGACCTAGAGAGGACAAGAGCCCCATAAGGACCAAATATATCAGGGCACACGGATCTTCTATGAGACTGTTTCTCCAATCAAGGACCATGTATGGATATAACCTAGAACCCCTGCTTGGATGTAGCCCATGGTTGCTCAGTATCCAAGTGGGTTCCCTAGTAAGGGGGACAAGGATTATTTCTGACATGAACTCAATGACTGGTTCTTTGACGCCCCTCCCCCCCCAAGGGAGGAACAGCTTTGATAGGCCACAGAGGAGGACATTGCAACCAGTCCTGAAGATACCTGATAAGGTAGGGTCAGATGGAATGGGAGGAGGACCTCCAGTATCAGTGGACTTGGAAGGAGGCAGGGTGGAGATGAGGGAGGGAGGGTCCAATTGGGAGGAAATGAGGGAGGGGGTATGGGTGGGTTACAAGTAAATGACCTGTGATTAAAATAAAAAATAAAATAATAAAAAAGAAATCAATATTACATATTGGGTTTGATATCTTAAAACACCTTTTCCCACACTGCTCTTATTCCTGTTCCTATGAAGCAATGCTACAGTGTTGAATGTATTTTCCCTCTTCCTCCAGCCCTGAATTAAAGATAAGGAGGGGCTGAGTTTGTTGCAGCCAGTTTATACTCATTCAAAGGGAAGGATTGTTGCTTATCTGCAGTGTGAATACCAGCATAGAGTGATCTCTCTGTTAAATGTGTTTATCTTGAGGTGGTTATCTTGAGATAATCTTCCACATGAGGGGGAAGACGCAGCACTGTGGATGGGCTCATTTGAATGCTAGGGAAGGTAAGTACCAACTTTTGCTTTGGGCTAATCAATAGTAGTACAAAAATAATATAATTTCAGTATTATAGGTAATATTATTTTACAGATATGTTGAAATTACTGTACCTATGAGGTCTAACCAATAAGTAATGATGTTTTGTTAAAAAGCATATAATTGTGAGTATTTTATGTGTCCCTTTAAATTAATCTGCTTATTACTTTAAGTCTTGACCCAATAATGGGCAAACCTCATGATTTTATGATGATGTTTATTGCACAGTACAGAGGATAATAGTTAAAATGGGTAAAGTTTTGAGTGTGTGTGTGTGTGTGTGTGTGTGTGTGTATAAGAGACAGAGTTTTATCAAGCTATCCGCTGATGTATGTGAAAATCTTTCCTGTATGCATAAATATTACTCTAACATATTTTTGAAATCTATGTATTTATAATATATAGTGGGGTAAAAACTGTTTATGGTGGGTGAAAGACTAAAGGCTCAATAATTATCAAAACAGTTCATGTTTTATTAATTAAATACAAATAAATATGCAAGTAGAAATGTCTATTAGCTAAGAAAGCTTAATGTACTACATTTTCTGAATGACAAAGTGTTTATTTCTATGCCCTGTATTTACTATTTTCTACACAATTTGCAAAAACCAATATATACAAGATATATTCTGTGACATAGAACACTCTCCAGCACAGAGTAAGTAAATTCTCTTAGTTAATAATAGTTTGATAAATAAAGGGAGTCAAAGAATAAAAAGCAGTAAAGACAGGCCACAAAGACAATGCTGAGAAGTCTATTCTATATGTATTTTGAAAGATGAGTAAGTCTTCCTGAGATGTAATAGAAATAAAAGAGCCAGTGTCAAAGGGGAGGTTAGGTACAAGCCTATGCTGGGAGTCCATACAGAGAAAAATATGTAAATATATAATGAAAAAAAAGAAGGGCTGGAGGGAAAGTAAGCGAGGTTAAACAGTTTGCTACAGAAAGAAGAGGACTTTAGCAATCAAATGTATTTTTTTTTTCTTTACGCCTCAAAAATATTTAAAAAGCATAAGCAACGGGTGTATTTTCACAGTTATGGTTTAACAATGTCTGTGTTGGGAGTGGTTCGTAAAGAAAGCGAGACACATGCTCATAAAGCACAAGCAGAGGACTATAAGAATTAAAGGAAGTGTTAAGCGGGGGAAAATGAGATTCGGTTAGCACTGGAGGAGCTCAAGCGAAGAAAGGATCCCTTTCAGTGAAGCGGAAAAGCAAGTTTTCTTTTGGAAAGTAAGTCGAAGCAAAAAATCAACCAAATGTTCATTGGATATAAGAACCAGGATGGTATTGTTAGTTTTAATAGAAGGATGTCAAGTTTCTCTCTCCATACGATAAGCATATGCATAAGTAAATGATAGTTATTATTGTCATTACATTTTATTTAAAAAATGTGTAACATTTCATTATACAATCCTGAAAACCTAGATGTTCAACATGAGCTAATGGTTGCAATGAAGTAAGACATTTACTTTCAATGAATTCAAACCTGCTTTAAAGAGCTGATTTTTATTAATGTATATTAATTTAAAATATAATAGTTTTTATATAGATTCATTTAGTAAAATTAGATCATTTTACTGCCTGTATCTTATTTTCTTTTTGCAGATGTTCCTTTTCTCTTTCCACATCTCTAATAGTACATGTTTTATATTTCTGCCTTTCTCCTACCTAGACTCAGTAAATGAAAGGAAATATGTGCTGTTTGATTTTGTGTATCAGCTTGCTACAAAAATTACCATGATGATCCCCAGTTCCACACATTTGCCTCCAAAGTTCATAACTTTATTCTTCTTTGTAGTTAAATAAAAGTGCACTGTGTATATACCACGTTAAAATATGTTTGGATCTATGTTTTCTGGTATTAGATAACCAATTGGTGTGATCTCTGGGGAAAGATCCCTGTTCTCAGCTTTCTTTAGTTGCCTGAATTTCCTTGTGTATGGCTTAAGGTCTCATGGTCTTTTTTCCTCTACCAAAACTGAAACACTATGTTTTTTTGTTATACTAGTCACAGTTGCCTTGTAATGGAAATGCTGGGCTCTAACAACTCTCCAGGAGATGTGGAACAAAGCTTTAGGGCCATGCTACATGAAATGGCAGTGCTTAGATACTTGTATACCTTCTATGACATCCGATGAGTACCCACTGAGATAGAATGCATGAAAGAGAGACAATGACATCTGTGGTAGGTCCCACTCCTGTTCCCTCTCTTCTACCACTTCCTGTGTTGAGGCCATTTTCCCTTATGAATTAAGCATCTTACCTAGCATCCTCCTTGTCATTTAGCTACTTTAGGTCTGTACATTTTAGTATGTAATCATACATAATATGGTTAATATCTACTTTTAAGTGAGTATATAAAAGTATATGTGTGTCTCTCTCTGCTTCTGCGATACCTCACTCAAAATAATTTTTTCTAGTTCATCCACTTACCTGCAAATGGAGCCTCCACAGATGTCCTCTGAAAGATCCCAACCAGTAAGGGATCAAAACAGATGCAGAGACTCACAGCCAAACTTTGGACAGAGTACAGGGAGTCTTATGGAAGAAGGGGGATATAAATGGACCAGGAGGAGACAGGAGTCACACAAGGAGACCAACAAAGCCAGCAAAAGCATGGCACAAGGGGGACTGCAGAGACTGATGAATCAACCAAAAACCATGCATAGAGAGGACATAGAACCCCTGCTCAGATATAGCACATAGACAGCTCAGTCTCCATATGGGTTCCTTGCTAAAATGAGTAGAGACAGTCTCTGACATGAACTCAGTTTCCTGCTCCTTGATCACTTCTCCCTGGTGGGGGTGACCTATCCGGCCCACAGAGGAAGGGGATCCAGACAGCCCTGATGGGACTTGATAAGCTAAGGTCAGACAGTAGAGGAGGAGGACTTCCCCTATCAGTAGACTAGGGAACAGGGATAGAGGAAGAAGTGAGAGGAAGGGAGAAGATCAAGGAGCGAGTTACAACTGGAATACAAAGTGAAAACATGTAAATAATAATAATAGTAACAAAAGAAAAAGAGATAATGAAAGTTGTGGAACAATCAAGTCTCCTGTTCTTGGGCACATTAGGAGTATGGGTATGGATGCCAGTAAACAGAGCATGCTGTAAATCTAATCAAATAATGACTGGTTAGCCAGGCATGGTGGTGCACACCTGTAATCCTAGCACTTGAGAGTCAGAGGCAGGTGCAGCTCTTTGAGTCTGAGGCCAGCTTGGTCTACGAAGCAAGTCCAGGACTACCGAAGCTACGTAGAAACCCAGTCTCTAAAAACTGAAAAACAAATCAAAACACCAAAAACAAAACAAAACAAAAAAAGAAAAGAAAAAAAAATGACTGTTTATTCTCATCATGTTTGAGCTGTTCCATCACAAAACAAAATCTGTTTGGTTTGGTTTGTTTTTTGTTGTCTGTTTTGTAAGTGTATATATATATATATTTTTTTTTCTTTGTCAGTCTTTTCTCTTACAACATATCCTGATTATAGTTTCCTCTTCCTCCACTCTTGCAATTTCCTCCCCACCTCTGCTCTCCTCCAGATATCTCCCTTTTTGGCTCTCGTTAGAAAAGAATAAGCTTCTAGGAGATAAGAACCAAACATGACAGAATAAAATATAATAAGATGAAGCAAAAACATTTACATTGAAGTTTGATCAAACAACCTAACAGGAAGAGGAAAAAGACCCAAAAGGAGGTATGTCTGTCTGTGGGTCTCTGCATCTGTTTCCATCTGCTGACAAAGGAATCTTCTATTATGATGACTGGATAAGGCATCTGTCAATGAGTATAGCAGAATATCATCAGAAGTCATTTTATTGAAACCTTTATAGATCAGTTTCAGTAGTATTTGGTTTTACCTTAGCTCTCTGGGCTATCTAGTCTCTGATTCCGGCTACCCAAGCAGTGGCAGCTATGGGTTGTGCTTCTAATTGACTGTACCTTAGGTCAAATAGGATACTGGTTGGCTACTCCCAAAAGTTCTGTGCCACCACCGTCTTGGCCTGTTTTTCCAGCAGGACAAATTTTAGTTCAAAGGAATTTCGGCTGGGTTAGTAGCGACATTTTCTTTTGGTTACCTGCAGGGTATCTTTCTGTCACCAGAAATACTAAAACGTGGGGGTGAAGGCTCCCTATAGACATTAGCTTCTCTTCTCTATGCTCAGTGAGTTGTGTTGGTGTTGTCTTTGGCAACGAGACCCAGCTTTCAGTTTGTAGAGAACCATCCTTTGTCTTAACACCAGCCTGGGAAGACGATTCCGCTGCACTAGGCTTCCACACCACCCGCCAAATGCTCTCCAATTTTAGCCATCTCTCTCTCTCTCTCTCTCTCTCTCTCTCTCTCTCTCTCTCTCTCTCTCTCTCCCTTCCAGTTCTTTATTTTGTGAGTTTGTTTTGATGGATGTTTGCTGTTTTTGTTTGTTTGTTTTTAAGCAGAGAGGAAGAAAGAACATAAAGCAGAGTAGTTAGTGGAGTGGTATTGTCTAGGAATAGCTGGGAGAGTGAAAAACATGATTAAAAATATACTGCATAAAAATTAAAGAATATTTAAACATATGGAAATAAAGGATAAAACACAAGGATATATAATTAGTTCTAATTCTGGAGGCAACAATTCATGGACTATTGGAGATACATTGTAAGAATTTTGGAGAACAGACCAAATTAAAAAGGCTCAGAAGGACTGGTCCTACCTGAACCACACCCCATGGTAGACAGCCAGCTCCTGACACTATTAATGATGCTCTGCTAAGTTTCCAGCTTACCACAACTCTCCACTGATAAAGACAGATGCTGGGAGTTGCAGCCAAGCATGGGGGAAAGATGGAAGGACCTGCAGAGGACAGGATCCACAAGACCACCAGAGGAAAATGCCTCAGCGGCTTACAGAGATTGAGACATCAAGTAAGGAGCAGCATGCATGCTCTGGACCTAGACCCCCTGTATGAATGTGGTGAAGAGCAGCTTAATCTTGACATAGGTTGCCTGGATAGTAGAGGAGGGTGCTGTTTCCAACACAGATTCTATTGTCTGCTTTTGGACCACTTCCTTCTGGCAGGGCTGCCTTGCTTTGCCACAATAGAAGAAGATATGCTCAATCCTGTGTGACTTGATGTGTTAGGGAGGGGATCCCCTTTTCTGGAAAGAAAGGGGAAGGGGAAAATAAGGGTAAGGGACAGGGGGCACCCTTGAAATGTAATGTAAACAAACTTAAATAAAATAAAAATATTTAAAAAGTTGAAGTAATGGTCACCCGGAAAAATACATACAAATTAAATTATACACACTAAACCGGTTATGTTTATGCACTTATGAGTATACATGCATATTCAATAGATATAAGCATGTAGCAACAATTAATAGAAAAAATAGCCCATTCATTTGAAAGAGAGAAAGGAAAGGTATATGGGAGGGTTTGAAAGGAGAAAAATGAAGGCAGAAATGAGAGAATATTAATCTCAAAAATATAAATAATTAAAAAATCTAAATATAAATCATGTGAGCAAGTATATGTCTACAAACAAATAAGTTTTGCTAAATGTATAAAATTTCCAACGTCACTTTATATGAGCTCAAAGTGCAATGAAAACTTATCTGCCAAAAAATGATGATATACAAACAGCAGATTTCTCTTGAGCACAGATGAAATTTAGAAAAGAGTGAAGAACAGAGGGGGACTTTGCAGCTAGTCCTGAAGATACCTGATAAAACAGGGTCAGATGAAAGGGGAGAAGGTTGTCCCCAAGCAGTGGACTTGGAAAGGGTCAGGGAGGAGATGAGGGAGGAAGAGTGGGATTGGGAGGGAATGAGGGAGCAGGATATAGCTGGGATACAGAGTTAATAAAATGTAATTAATAATAAAAATAAAAAGAAATAAGAAAACAAAAACAAACAAACAAAAAGAAAAGACTGAAGAAACCTAACAAAAGAAAGAACGTTAAATAAGTGTCAGCTTATGACTTTTATGTAGGTAAGGCGTTGTTCAAGAAAAAAAGTGAATACGTATTTTGTAAATTAATTTAAAAATATATATCATCACCGTGCAGTCATTCAATAAGAATTATTTTAAATATTTACTTTTGTCTAATATCAACAATTAATAAACAGGGCCTCTTGAAACTGAAAAACTTCTGTAAGGCCATCAATAGAATGAAATGACAGTCCACAGATTGGGAAGAGATCTTCACCAATCCTACATGGAACAAAGGGCTAATATCCCAAATATATAATGAACCCAAGAATTCCAACACCAATAAACAAAATGACTCAATCTAAAAAACGGGGCAGAGAACTGAACTGAAAATTTTCAACGGAGGAATCTCAACTGGCCAAGAAACACTGAAAGACATGCTTCACTTACTTAGTCATCAGGGAAAAGCAAATCGAAATGACTCTGATTTTCCATCTTACACCTGTCAGAATGGCTAAGATCAACATCTTAAGTGATGACACATGTTGGCTAGGGTGTGGACAAAGGGGAAAACTCTTCCTTTGATAGTGGTATTGCAAACTTGTACGAAAACTTTTGAAATCAATCTGGCACTTTCTCTGAAAATGGGGAATTGCTTTAACTTCAGACCCAGCTGTACCACTCCTAGGTATACCCCAAAAGATGCTACTTCATACAAGTACACTTGCTCAACTATGTTCATAGAAGCTTTATGTTTGAAATCCCCAATCTGGAAAAAGCCTAGATGTCCCTCTACCGAAGAATGGGTATAGAAATTGTGGTACATTTATACGATGGAATACTACCCAGCTTTTAAAAATAAAGAAATCATGAAATGTGCAGGCAACTGAATGGAACTAGAAAACAAAATCATCCTGAGAAAGGTAACCCAGACACAGAAAAACATACATGGTATGTATTCACTTACAAGTGTATGTTAGCCATAGAGTACAGGAGAAGCATACTACAAGGCACATAGTCAATGTTGATAAATAACAAAGAAGATTGAACAGGGGATGCATAAATCTCACTTGGAACAGGAGATAGAATAGAAGAGTGGGAACAATGTAAGACAGGGGGCAGATCAGACCAGGAGAGAGTGAGAGCAAGAGGACAGAAGGCCTGCAGAGAAAAGAGAATCTGGGAATGGGGATATCTCTTTGACAAGCTCCTGGGGGTATATGAGTGGTATTCAAGTACAATATTCTAGTAGCAAAGGCCTTAGAGACTGAAGAGTACACCCTCTAGTGAGACTAATCTCTTGGTAGAGGGACAGAAACACCAACCCACCCACAAAAATACTTAAATGCCAAATTTACTCTTTCTACAAGTTAATGTTCAGGTACAAAGATAGAGCAGTGATTTAGGGAATGCCCAACCAATGCCTGGCCCAACCAGATATCCACCTTCTAGGAGAGTGCCAACCCTTGACACTATGATGATACTCTGTTAAGCTTGTAGACAGAAACCTGTCAGAGTTGTCCTCTGAGAGAGTCGTCTACTCAGCAGTACCTCAAAACACATGCTGAGACTCACAGCCAAATATTGGGGGTGATATGTAGGGAGTCTTGTGGAAAAGTGGGAGGAAAGAAAAAAGGACCTAAAGGTGACAGGACTCCACAAGACCAAAAGAAGTCAACTTAACCAGGGCCCAGAGTGGCTTACTGAAATGGAAGCATCAACCAAGGATCATGCAGGAACTAGACCTAAGCTGCCTACAAAGATATATAGCACATGGGCAGCTTAGGCTTCATGTGGGTTCTCTAGTAAGGGAAGTGGGGACTGCATCAGACAGGAACTCTCTTGCCAGCTTCCTTTTTTATAATTTTCATTTTTTTTTCTTTTTTAATCACTTTCTCCTTGTGGGGCTGCCTTACCAGACCACAGAGGGAGAGGACATGCTTAGACCTAATGCAACTTGATGGGCTTGGGGTGAGGTGGGAAAGGCAGCTCCTTTTACTGAGGAATAGGCTAGTGGGGAGTTGGAAGGGGAAGGAAGAGTGGTATTGGGAAGGGAGTAGGGATGGGGCTACAACCAGGAAGTAAAGTGAATAAAAAATAAATTTATTAAAAAAATAGTCAAAGTGAAAATAAACAGCAACCAAAATATATGAACAGAAATCATATTATTATCCATTTTCAGAAGATACATGTAATACATATATATGCATTATATATTATATGTATATGTATCATATATACATTTACATACATATATACATACACACACACACATATTGAAAATCTTATCTTGCAATTTGTACTTCCTCCAAAAGCAAGTAGATATGAAGTAGAAAATTACAGGAAGATGAATGAGGTTGATATCTTTCTGGAAACTTGGGGATTTTAAGCTAATTAGACTGTGGGTAGAAATGTGTATTTACTACTTTGTATCACTCTCTTTTTACTCAGACATTTAAGCACCCTGAGAAACATCAGGGCCTAATGGTGGCTCTGTTTCCAGCTGTGTGGTTGAAGGAATGTAATTATGCCTAAATTTCAGAATGTTAAAGCTGGAGAGAAAGTAACCACTATAAAAAACAAGAGAAGTCCAGTTGTTGAGACAACCGATATGTTTGCATAGCAGTCTAAAGAAGAGTGGTGTAGTGAGAGGGAATGAGGATGAGTACGTGGAGTAGGAATTATTTGTGGGAATCTTGGCTTTAGGAATGGATGTACATGCTTTATGTAGGAGAACAAATTATCAACTATTTAAATGTTTTTTCTATTTCATTAATATATTTAAGTTGTTTAACATTTCTCCATATGTGAGCATTCGTCCTTTTACCCATTTAGTCATCTTCACATGTAAACTAACATGTATTAGAACTTGGTTCAACATGTCAGTACTGCAGTAGCCTATCTGCATTTTCTCAATATCTTAAAAGCACAAACATATACTAAAGACTGTTCGAATTTAGTTAATGCCTAATGAGCTCTTAACTTCAGTAAAATAACAATTTTACAGGATCCCTAAATCTTTACTCTAAAAGAGTTCTCTCTAAGCCCATCATCTGATAACCTTTAAGCAGCAGCAATGTCACCATCATCTATGTTTGTTTTTTTTTCTTTCTTTCTCTTTCTTCCTTCCTTCCTTCCTTCCTTCCTTCCTTCCTTCCTTCCTTGCTTTCTTTCTTTCTTTTTATTTTGAGATATAGTTTTACTCCCCTGTTTGCTTCCCTAGCTAGAACTCCATTTTATAGCTCTTAAAAGGATTTATTTTATTGTATATACACAGGTGTTTTGGCTTAACATGTGTGTGTATCAAATGTGTGACTATTATCAACAGAGGCAAATAAAAAATAAGGTTTTTTATTATTATTCTCTGGATGTACAGATAGTTGTTAGCCATTCTATGGATGCTAGACATTGAATCTGGCTTCTCCAGAAGAGCAGCCAGTGAGTGCTTTTAACCACTGATTCATTTTCCTGTTGAATTCTATTTTCTTAAGATTGTTGTTATCTTAAAAAAAAGACTTTTTATTGAATCTTGGAAATTTTACATCATGCACCCCAATCTCACTCATTTCCCCATCTCTTTGTATCCACCATCCTTCCTTACAGCCCCCTTCCCCCTGCCAAATAACAAACAAACAGACAAACAAACAAACAAACAAAAAAACTCTCCTCAGGGAACCTGTGGTGTATCACAGGGTATCACATATCATACGCTTTTCTCCACACATCTTTACTTGATGTAAAAGCGTATTTTATCCTCCAGAAGTGTTGTTACCCGGGAGGATTACTGCCTCCATCTGCTAACTTGGGTGTAGTCCTGGAAACCTCCTCTGTCTTCCATACAGTCTTTTCTAGGCCTAGAACGTTTTTAGCCTCTTAGACTTAGTGCTGAATAAGCTCACCCCTTCTAGTTCTTTCTGAACTCTGGATGGCTGGTTCAGTTCAGCTCTTCTGGCTCATACAAACTCCTCTCCAAGTTGACTGAATCAAACTGGCTTCTTTCGGCTACTGACTGATGTTTTCTGCTTGGCTTCATATTTACTTTGGCAAACTGTTCTAATATGGCTCCTTCTTAATCACTGGCTCATTCTGTCTTCACCTATAGTCTCTCTCTCTGCAACCTGTCTCTGTACAACTGTCCTAGTAAAACTGCCTCCTCTCTTTCTCTCTCTGCTCTGCTCTCTTAAGTTACCTCTCTTTTCTGTCCTGGTCTCACGTGAGTTGGGCATATTCTACCTCTGACTTATCTGTCAATTCTCTTATCATTTTGTCTGTCCCTCAATTAGATGTCACTTTCAAACATGGCTGTTTTCTCCTTTTAAAGTATTTATTTATTTATTTATTTATTTATTTATTTATTTATTTATTTATTATAATTTATTCACTTGTATTCCAGCTGTAGACCCCTCCTTTTCCCTCCCAAGCCCTCCTACCTCCCTCCTCTCCTCCCATGCATCCCCCACAGGCCACTGATAGGAGAGGTCTTCCTCACCTTTCCTCTGACCCTAGCCTATCATGTCTCATCAGGACTGGCTGCATTGTCTTCCTCTGTGGCTTGGTAAGGCTTCTCACCCCTCAGGGGGAGGTGATCAGACAACCAACCACTGAGCTCATATCAGAGACAGCTATTATTCCCCTTACTAAGATATCCACTTGGATACTGAGCTGCCATGGGCTATATCTGCGCAGGGGTTCTAGGTTATCTCCATGCTTGTTGGATTATCAGTCTTAGAAAAGACCCCTGTGCCTAGATTTTTTGGTTCCGTTGTTCTCCTTGTGGAAGGGGAATCTTATGAAAGGAGGCGGGGATAGAAAGACCAGGAATGGACAGGAATTCCACAAGGAGAGCAACAGATGTCACTTTCAAACATGGCTATTTCCTTCTATAAACTGACCTTACTTTCATGTTTGGGATTAAAGGTGTGTACTAAGCACATGTCTGCATTTCTTTTGGATCACTCAGACCTGGAAGGACTTTGGATGTGTTCCCTGGCTAGAGCAGCCATGTTGCTGGACTCAAATTTCTTTACAGCTTGCAAATACGTATTGCAATGAGTCATTGATCCAATTTGAAGCCTTTGGCTTCTGCTACACTATCAATTCTGGATTTTGGAATTTTGGTCTTGAAATTTTGGTCTGACTCCTTGAAAGCAGTTCATCACAATGTGTTTCTGTGTATATCTACATATTTATACACTTATACACACAAATTGTTTGTGTGTATGTTTGTGTATACATCCTTGTTAGTGTATAAATGTGCATGTGTCACACACAGATGCCAGAAGAAGGAATTAGATAACCTTGAGCTTCAGTTACACACTTGTTACAGTGATGAGTTCTCTGACTGGTATGCTGGGAAATGAACTCAGGTGCCCTGCAAGAACATAGACAATTTATATAAATAAAAAATAAATTTGCCAAGAGTCTCAGCATCTGCTTCGATCCGCCGTTGGGTGGACCCTTTCAAAGGACCCTTTATAGTAGGCTCCCATCCTGTTTCCTCTCTTCCATCTCTTCTGGTGTTTATACTGTTTGTCATTCTGAATGAAAATTAAACATCCTCCTTAGGATCCTCCTTAGCGTTTAGCTTCTTTATGTCTGTAGATGGCTATCTAATGTTATACGGCTAATACCTGCTTATAAGGGAGTGTATACCAAGCCAGTCTTTCTGTTTCTGGGTTACTTAGTCATGCAGGGAGTCTTATAGAAGAAGAGGGGGTAAGGATAGAGGGACATAGAGGGGACAGGAGCAACACAAGGAGGCCAACAAAGCTAAAGAATCTGAGTGTAGGGTGTCCTGCACAGACTGATGCACCAACTGAGCACCATGCAAGGAGAGGACCTAGACCCCCTGCTCAGATGTGGCTGATTGGCAGCTCAGTCTCCATATGGATATCTGAGTGAGGAGAGGAAGGGCTTCCTCTGTCAAGAACTCCATTGCCTGCTCTTTAATTACTTGCCCCTGGTGATGCAGCCTTGCCAGGCCATGGAGAAAGAGGTTCAGGCAGTCCTGATGAGCCCCGATTAGCTATGGGCAGAAGACAGAGGAACAGAACACCCCCTTTTAGTGGACTAAAGGAAGGGGATGGGGGGAAGAAGGAGGGAGAGTGGGACCAGAAGGAGTTGAAGGAAGGAGCTTCAATCAGGATATATAGTAAATAAATTGTGGAAAAAAAATTGAAAATTTACCTATTTTTTTGTTGCTCTTACCTATTTGTATTTAGGGCTCACTATTTGAGATTGCCTACCTAGCAAGTAACTCATCACCAGAGAAGATTATTTCTCCCTCTCTGAGCATCCTTTAATTGCCTGTGGCTTGACATTTAAAGGATGATGCCTTGTGAAGCTTCCTTTTTTGCATTGGAAGCCACCTTATCTTGCAATTGTGCAAATTTAGTTTAGATAAGCATATTTTTGAAGTTTAATGGTTCATCTTCCTTGTCGTATAGAGAAGACTTTATTTGACAGATGGTGTTCTGATGGTCTGTCTCTTCCAACCTGTTCCCTAAGCTGTAGTTTTAGAGGCTGTGTTGTAGATGCATAAGATGGGGTTGGCCTCTGCATGGAAAATTGTTTCCTGAATTTTGGCCAGGTGTGGTTTCTGTAATTGTCTCATTCTCCAATTAGTGGTAAGGGATATATAATGGTTGTAAGAGAAAGATCTACGGGTACAAGGATAACCAAAGAGTTATACTAGTTTAGCAAATTGACAGTATTAGAGTCTCCTCTAGATTTCTACATACTTGGTTTTGTTTCCATGAACAGGCACAAACTCTCCTGTTGAGTGATCTTTAGGACCAGTTACATGACTATTGGGTATTCTCAGGAGAAATGTCACTATTACCTGCTTGGGCATATTTTGCCAAGCTGGTCATTGTGGCTTATGAGAAACAACTATTATTTGCTTTTTCCTCTTGATAAACTGCAAAGCACCTTAGAGCAATAGACTGTCCAACAAATTCCCAGTTTCAGGCATGGGAAACCTCCACTTAAGTTGGTAAAGAGAGTCTGAGTGATAATATGAGTTATTGCATTTGCCCATGGTTCTCTCCATGATTTGAACATAAGTCGCCATTGCTGAAGTCACCACACTCTTTGGACATAAGACATAAAGGAATTGAGCTGGAACTGACTTATAAGCACTGAGCCATATTGCAGCCCTCACATATTATATTTATAACCACGTGTATAGGAATGAAAAGACGTGGCAAAGAGAATGCTGAAATAAAGTGGGCACATAATTTCATAATCTTTTACATCTTTGTACCTCAGTTATCATTATTGCCATTCCTGAATCAAAATATTTGCAAAGGTTAAAACTGGAAATGTCTGGTTTGGACCCAGGTGTCCACCCACGGTTTCTGGGCTGAGACAGAATAACATGGTGTGCAAGGTACAGTAGCCAGAGCTGCTCACCTCATGGTGGCAGGGAACAGCGGAAAGAGTGCCTGCAAAGAGCTACTCCCTTTCATAACGTCTAACCTCCTTACTTTTCATCATCTCCCAGTATTAAGCCAAATCATGAATCAGTCAATATATCAATAGTCTATTAGTGACACCAGAAGACACATATCAAAATACTTCAAAAATGCAGACTTCTACATATTACTTCAGTGGGAAATGTAACCATAACAGAGCACGTTTTCTTGGCTTTAACAGCTTTGTTTCACTTAGTACCTTCAAGCCTATTTCATTGTACAAACAAGATCATCTGTTTTGGGGCTTAAAATTTTACATGCAATCATATTTTTTTCAATTATAAGTTCTTTAAGCTTTGATTATGAATGTTTTGCACTTCTGCAATAAGCCACATTCAATTTTATATACTATATTCAACTCAATCTCAAAATTGTTTTAGATTACTTTATCACTCTTTTTTTGTGTGTTCACTAGATTTATTATTAATACAATTTTTTAATTTTTTTCAGTATAACCTTTTAAAAAATTCTTTATTAATTACATTTTACTCACTTTGTATCCCCCCTGTGGTTCCCTTCCACCTCCCATCCCAATCCCTCCCTTCCTCCACCCTCTGCATGCATGCCCCTCCCCAAGTCCACTGATAGGGGATGACTTCTTTTCCTTCCTTCTGATTCTTAGTCAATTAGGTCTCATCAGGAATGGCTGCATTGTCTTCTTCTGTGGCCTGGTAATACTGCTTCCCCCTCAGGGGGAGGTAATTAAAGAGCAGGCCAATCAGTTCATGTCAGAGACAGTCCATGTTCCTATTACAATGGAACCCACTTGGTACTGAACTGCCATGGGCTACATCTGTGCAAGGGTCTTAGGTTATCTCCATGCAAATCAAAATGACCCTAAGATTTCACCTTACACCCATCAGAATGGCTAAGATCAAAAACTCAAGAGACAACACATGCTGGAGAGGTTGTGGAGAAAGGGGAACCCTCCTCCACTGCTGGTGGGAATGTAAACTTGTACAACCAGTCTGGAAAGCAATCTGGTGCCTTCTCAGACAACTAGGAATATCACTCTTTTAAGATACATATTTATCAATAAATCTGACCTTTATGGACATTATTAAAAAAATTTTAGGGCACTATACTTAGCATGATTTCTCAGTAGGATTTGGTAATATAGCAGTTATCACATAAAAATAAATGATCCTGAATAAACTGCATTGAGAAGAACAAAAAAAAAAAGATCAGAAAGAAGGAGAGGAGGACCTCCCCTATCAGTGGACTTGGGGAGAGGCATGCATGCGGAAAGGGGGGGGGGGTGGGACTGGGAGGGGAGGAGGGAGGGGCTTATGGGGGGATACAAAAGGAATAAAGTATAATTAATAAAAGTTAAATAAAAAATTTGAGAAAAAAAATAAATGATCATAGTATATACAACATATACTAAGTCACTATAAAATTTAAAAGATCAGATCTCTTCTTTATACAGTGGGAAGCTGCACTTTCAGAGTTTATAATTTTAGTTAGGAAGATGTTTAACGTAACTTCTTTAGGGAATACATAATCACTTTTGTCTAGTTAAGCACATAGAGAAAAAGTCTGTGGAAGTTTTCTAATGGTGATAGCACAATTGGGATGAAATAATCACGTGTATATTTAGCTCCAAGAATGATAGCATCGATTGAACAGTAAATGGACTCCCAAATTGTGTTTTGGATTCTGACGTCTTACATATTGTAAGCAAAAATGTGTCTGGAAAGAATGTTCTGCCTCGGAGGAATGGGCAAGAAGCCAACTATATCCAAACTCATCAGACTGTGATGGGGAAAGTATATCTCTCTGGTTGGGAGAAAGGGAACTTTCCCAGACATAATACTCCTTTCTTTAGTATAAAAAGTGCACTAATAGGCTTCATTGAGCTACTGACAGTTTCTGTGAAGAGTCTCTTCCTTTCAAATGCAAATATTTCAGAATCAGTCATGTTCCCAGCACAGCGATTTAAAGCCAAGTCATTCTCCACTGTGGGCTAACATAATTGCACACTTGGGACATTATATATTTATACAGATAATGGGTGCAATTTAAGCAGCTGCCTACTGAAGCTAATGGAAAGTATACCTATTGAAAAATGATAAAATTTATATATATATATGTATCTGTGTGTATCCGTATAATGCATATTTATATATGAATATATGTGATTTTTCTTTTATCCTATTCAATCTCTGACAAGACGTTTGACAATGCTCTTGCTCTGCAGTTTGAATTTTCTCATTCTGAACTTTATACTCTCACCTTTCAAGCTTATCTTTTCCTTTACTTAAGCATTCTTTCTTTCCTTTCATCTCATTCTTATCTCCCTTTAACCTGCTTTCCCCACCCCCAGACAGGTTTTCATTATGTGCTACAGCCTGGCTTCTAACTTGAGATTCTCCTGCCTCAGCATCCTTTGTGCTGAGATTACAGACCCACAGACTGCTTATCTTTCTTATAATAAATTAAGTGTGAGCAGAGGTTGAAAATTCTGTATCTGTGGCCTGTAATATGTCTTCAATACAACTAGAACTAAAACTCTTATTTCATAAAAGTTTTATGTATACCATTAATGAGACTATATTTTGGAACCCAAACTACTATGTTGTAATTGTAATTCTATTTACTTTTATATAGATGTTTTTCGGTTATTTAACTTATCTGAGACTCAGTTCCCTCTTATAACTTGTCATATTACATATTGAGACTTCATTTGAACTTTTCCTTTTGTTTCTTTGGGATATGAATTCTTGAATTATTAGGAATCTAGTGCTCTATTAGTGTGCCATAGTGAGTTTTTATTGTTTTTTTATTTTTTATTTATTGTTTTTTAGATTTATTACAAAGCTGTTCACGGAGTCTCTTTGCCCATACATTGAATAAAAGGGGATGGAGAGGAAAAGATTGTAAAAGGAAGAAGGAGTAGGTGTCTGCAGCAAAAGCATTGGCTGGATACAGATCCATTGCACAAAGGAGTTTGCAGTGGCTGTGACTTCTGCATAAGACCTACAAGAGGTCAAGCCAAGATAAAACAATAACAATAGCAAGAAGGAAACAAACCCCCCAGCCTGGATGTGGGAGGGTCTCATGAAGTAACGACACTAGTGGTGGGAAAATTGTCAGTTGATGGCTGTTTTGGGGAAGGAGAGTCAGCTTTCTTCAGGAATGTGGTCCTTGATTAGCTAAAAGTAATCCAGTGGAGGATGCTTTACCATACATATGCAGATAACATCTGCCAGGCCACAAAGGGAGATGATGCAGCCAGCCCTGATGAGACCTGATAGGCTAGGGTCAGAGGGAAGGGGAGGAGGTCTTCCCCTATCAGTGGACTAGGGAAGGGGCAGAAGGGCAGAAGAAGGAGGGTGGGTGGGATGAGGAAGAGATAAGGGAGGAGGCTACAACCAGGATACAAAGTGAATACATTGAAATAAATAAATAAATAAATAAATAAATAAATAAATAAATAAATAGAAAAAATTTTAGAAAATACAAAACAGATGCTGTGGAAGAAAATGTAGTTGAGGGGATATAGGGGTTGGAGAAAAAAAGGAGGTAAATTTGACCAACAGGTATTATATATATGTATGAGATTTTCAAACAGTAAAAAATACAAATAGTTTCCAAATAAGTAAACTGTGTTTACACTTCTGTTGCTTAACAAATAAATATATTTTGTGGACATGATGGCTCAAGAAGCAGAGAATGGACTTATACTGAGCTTTCATTACAGCCCAAACACAGAGCTATGAATAGGATAGTGTAGCATGCAATGGTTCTAGCTAGTGAATTTACAAAACTGCAGCCATGATCCGGGATGTCAGGAAGGCTCATCTGTCCTTGATTTTGGTGAATGCGAGTTTTTAAACGATCACACATACTTTTTGTTGTTTTTTTGACCAACTGTTGTCTCTCTCTGTTTCCACTCTGCTACAGCTTCAAACATACTTACCGTTTATTTCCAGTAGGTAGGGATGCTGTAGCATTTTGCACATTGTTTTTTGTATCTATCCAATTTATCGAATTGTTTTAGTATTTTACTTATAGTTCCCAATTAATTATATTATTTTAAACAAAAGGAAGAATTATTATATAACTTTTATATATTTGAATGTAATTTTTACAAGTAATTTATTTTCTGCACATGGATGCTTTTGCCTGTGTGTATGTCCATGCACACTGTGTATTTAGTGTCATGGAGACCACAAGAGGATGTGTGATCCCCTGGATCTGAAATTAAGGACTGTGTTAGACACCATGTATGTGTAGGGAACTGAACATGATTATTATTATTATTATTGTTATTTTTTTTTGCCAGTGCAATAGTGCTGCTAATCCATCTCTTCAGCCCTGATGCCTTCAGCTTTAGAGCTAGTTTAGTGCACAGGACCTTTAGAACAGATACTGTATCATTAGGAACAATGAGAACAGTCATAAGTGGATATCAGTCATAAGTGGATATTATACTTATAATGTAGGATAAACATACTAAAATCTGTACACTTAAAGAAGCTAAGCAAGAAGCAGGATCCTGAGTAAGATGATCAATCCTCACTTAGAAAGGCAAATGGATTGGACATTGAAAGAGGGAGAAAAGGGAACAGGACAGGAGACTACCACAGAGGGTCTCTGAAAGACTCTATCCGATAGGGTATCAAAGCAGATGCTGAGACTCATAGCCAAACAGAGTACAGGGAATCTTAGGAAAGAAGAGGGAGATAGAAAGACCTGGAATGTGAAGTTCATGTATTTATTTATTTATTTATTTATTTAGTTATTTATTTTTATTGTGCCACTGACTCAAATTCCTTAAAGTGTTTACAGACTGCCTGTATCTATGTCTGTTCTTTGATAGAAGGTTTCAGGTCTTTGTCCATTTTTTTTCAGTTTGGTTGTTTTTAGTCCTTGCTAAGTGACAGGTCTTTATATATTCTAAGTAGCAATACTTTATTATATATGGTTTTCAAATATTTTCTCCCATTCTGAGAGCTCTCCTTACACTTTTTACAGTATCCAGATATATTATATTCTCTTCCAAAATTTAGTATTATGAAGAGAAACAAAAAACTAGCATCAAATATGTGATAAATTATGTGAAAATTATTTCACATGTAAAAATATCAGTGTAAATTTTTCTATATAATTAAAAATATACTTTTAGCAATAATATAATTCTTTTTGGCTAAAAGAACTGAAACACCAAAGAAGTAATTAAGAAGATAATAGATACTCAACTGGAAGAGTTAAAATTACTTGTAAAAATATATTCTATTCTCAGAATGTTGTATGCAAGTAAAATTTGACCTAATGTATGCATAATTTTGTTTCATATAGCTTTGATTCCCTTTCCAAGTAAAAAAACATTTCAGAAAGGAAAAAGTGGAAGATGATAAAGGATTGTGAATTCAGGGAGCATCTTGGCGTCCCCGTGTTAAAGGAAGTCCTTATCTTGGCAGACCTCTGCCGAGCATTCAACCACCTGAGTCATTCTCTAGGTATTTTTGGAACTAGTTCAATCAAACTTTCTGACTGACATGGTGCCACAACTCCAATCATCAACATCAACCATGTCACACCAGAAAAAGATTCCGTACTTATCGCTGAAGTAAGATATACACATTAAAAAAGTATGAATGTGTGTCTATATATAAGGGGGAAATAGAATATAGATATACACACACATATACATATATACGGGGAACAGGATAAGAACTTAAGAAGAAATAACAATTCTCTCATTAATTGTGTAAGAGAGGAAAAATGAATATCAAATAAATAAAATAAGCACAGGATATGTTGAAACTAGACATTCCAAACCTGAACAAGCTCTTATTGGTAGCTAAATGCGTTATAGCAATGACAAAATAACCACTGAAAGCTAAAGAAAATTAATTGGAAATTACTCAAAATGTAGATAAAATCTATCAATCTGTATGCACATCTCTCTATTTGTTCATTTATTTATATCTATCTATCTATTTATCTATCTATCATCTATTTATCTACCTATCTATCCTTTTATGTATGTTCCATCTCTTCGTCTATGTCTGTTTATATGTGTACTTATTTTTTCACTATCCTTCCACTAGTAGTATCATAAATTTAAATGTCACAAGAATGAGAAAATGAGAAAAGAGTTGTGTAATAAATGATTCAAAAATGTTATATTCTGTAGTTCACAATTATCAGTAAAACACAAAAAATAAAAAATTCCATTAAATTAAAAAAACAGCAAATATAAAGAGGATAATTGAACATGTTCCAATATATGGAAAAATTAAATTTTTACATTTTTAATTAAATTTTTATTTGTTATATTACTTACAGTTTATTTACTTTGTATCCCAGCTGTAGCCCCCTCCCTCTTTCCTTGCCAACCCCACCTTCCCTCCCTCATCTACTCCCTGCCCCTCTCTAAGTACACTGATAGGGGAGGTCCTCTTCCCCAGGAAAATAAAATTTAACAAAGAAAGAAATGACTGTGGAGTATCAGAACAGACAATATTTAAATATTAATATCAATATCAAATACTAAGAAAATATATGAACAATGTTTAAATGCTAAAAAAATATTTCTGTTTATAATTTTCATTGAGTTACAGTATCATTCAAATTGGAAGATGCAAAATAACCCACACTTTTTAGATGTACAAAAATCTCAAAAGTATCTCCCACACATTTATTTTCAAGATGCTATGGGAAAAAGAGTGAAAAAGAAATTCACTGTGCTATAGAGCAACAGTAATAAAAACTGCGTGGTACTGGCATGGGGGGGCCTACAGCTGGAATTCAAAGTGAATAAATTGTAATTAAAAATTTTAAAAAAAGAAGAAATTCAGACTTTCACACTTGGAAAATATTTTGGGCAAATTGGATAGATTCAAGCACAATCATTCCTTTCTCTCAGTAACTGGGTGGTAGACATGGAGTGCATGCTAGAGAAACACGCTTATTTCTTCAGATTGCCATAAAAGTCACATAACCTATGTGCCACTACAGCAGTGGGCTCTGGTCATGTGACCTCAGCATCAGTAAAGTTTCTGGCCAAAACTTTAGCCTGAAAACTTTATCCGTAGTGACATCATCATAAGAATAGGAAAGAATGAGTAGATATTAAATGCTTAGCAGATGAAATACCCCGAGTTTTGCACCCTGTGGTGGCTTGAGTATGATTGGCCCCACTGGCTCGTGCATTTGGATGCTTGGACCAAATAGAGTGGCACTATTGGGAGGTGTGTGGTCTTGTTAGAGAAGGTATGGCCTTGCTGGGAGAAATGCTTCTGTGCAGTGGGCTTTGAGGTCTCATGACTGTAGCAGTTTCCTTCTCCTGCTTATGGATCAAGATGTAGAACTCTCAAATTCTTCTCCAGCACCAGGTCTGTCTGCATGCTGCTATGTTTCCTACTGTCATTACCTAAAGGAAGCATGCACAAGATTTTCACCATTAACTTTCTGCTTCTGGAGGAAGGACTTACAAAGTTCATTGTTCCTCAAAGTTTATAGAGTTAAGGATGCTATGGCTGAGAAGCCATGAGGTCCTGACCTTCCTGAAAATTTATGGGCAGATAAGCATCGTTAGAAGGCAGAGTTCATGAGTCCACGTTCCTTCCCAGAATTCTCTACAGTTAATCTCTGTTGGGAAAAGTGTTATTTTACCCTCCATATTGTAGCTGCTAGAATTTGTCTATGCTCCTGCAAGTAATTCTTCATTCAGGTTTCTTTATGTAATGTTAATTATGCTCTTTGGTTCACAAAGCTGTACCTCAGTGCAAGGGTGCAAGAGCACAACATTTTGTTTGTTTGTTTTGTTTTGTTTTTCCTTTCTGTCATTCTTAGCTCCTTGGAAAAGTTCATACAATGTACCTATTTGGGCTAGACTACAACACATTCTGAACTATGTAGAATATACATTAATGGAATAACCCATTGCTCCAAGGCTATGCTAAATAAAATAATATAAAATTATATAATGCATAAAAGGAAATTGTGAAAAAAATATGAACATTAAATCAGATCAGATACTATTGACTGTTAGAGTTTATTTTTGTCATCTTGATAAAAACTTGGATCATTTGGGAATAGGACACCTCAGTTAAGAGACTGTGTCCAGCAAACTGACTTTTAGGCAAGTTTGTGAGAGCATTTTATTAATTAGTGACTGATGTAGGAGGAAGCAATCCTCAGAAGACCATGACGTCTGTGTGCAAGTGTTCCTGAGGTCCATCAGAAAGCAGCTTGAGGGAGTCATGGTGATTAAAGCACTAAGAACTGTTTCTACACGTTTGTTCCTTATTCCATCTTCCAGATTCCTGGACTGCTTGGTAACATGCCTTGGCTGCCTTTGATGATGAGTATGATGTGATGTGCAAGTCTCCAGTCCCTTTCGTCCCCAAACTGCTTTTGGCCATGGTCTAACAGGCTACCTGATCTCCCCAATGTGTGCAAATACATTAACCTAGTTTCTGGAAATGCTCTTTTAGACATACCAGTTAATAACAGCTAACTAGATATATGAGCACTTCACAGCCAAACACAATAGTCTAATTGATAATACGGAATACCCATTAAAGTTTCATCTCTTGTATCCTGAAATGACATGAAATTCCCAAATCAAGAAATTAAGGAGGATGCCATGATTGGTTAAGTGGAGAAGAACCATGTGGGAGAAGAGAAAGTACCTGGAGGATGACATGAATGAAGAAAACACCCAGATAAAGAATGCAAGCAAATATTTATAAGATTATGTACAGAAGTCTTGACAGTGTATGCACGTTCTGTCAATTTTCCTAATGTATGTGGAAGCAGAGAGGTGTTGTTTTCTTCTCTGAGTGAAAAAAAAGTGATGGAATGTGTGAAGGGACATGGGAAAATGAGGCAAAGAAATCAGGAATAAGCCAAGGAGAATCCCTGTGCAAGAGTGGTGGGAACACCACAGATCTGGCTGCCACAGTGTGGTAACCCAGGGACCCGAAGAGCCTCAGTGTAGAGTGAATGTTATCCAGGACCCTCCGACACCCTGAACTCTGTTCCACTGTGAACCTGCTATGAGTCCATGCCCAACCTTAAGTAGAATGTTCTGAGCTAGAAATAGTTTCCCGCCTTCAATGGTCAGATTGTATGGTCTTTTCTGTTGCTATCCTGAGGGGGGTAGAGTGATGAGCAACTTTTATAAGTAGAGTGAAAATAATGCATTTCCCTAATGAGTAAGGGCATTCAGCATTTCTTTAAGTGTTTCTCTGCCATTCTATATTCCTCTATTGAGAATTCTCTGTTTGGCTTTGTACCCTATTTTTTAATTGGATTGCTTGATTTGTTCCTGTTTAACTTCTTGAGTTCTTTATATATTCTGGATATTAGCCCTTTGTCAGATATAGGGTTGGTGAAGATCCTTTCCTAGTCTGTAGGGTGTCATTTCGTTCTGATGACAGTGTCCTTTGTTTTACAGAAACTTATCAGCCCTGAGATTTCACCTTACACCCATGAAAATGGCTAAGATCAAGAATTCAAGTGACAACACATGTTGGAGAGGATGTGGAGAAAGGGGAACCCTCTTCTATTTCTGATGGGAATGTAAACTTGCACAACCTCAATTTGGTACTTTCTCAGAAAACTGGAAATAGTGCTATCTCAAAATCCAGCTATAATGACCAGGATCAGAAGGAAGGGGAGGAGGACCTCCCCTATCAGTGGACTTGGGGAAGGACATGGGTAGAGAAGGGGGAGGGAGGGTGGGATTGGGAGGGGTGGAGGGAACTACAGTGGAGATACAAAGTGAATAAACTCTAATTAATAAAAATAAAAAAGGAAAAAATAAATAAATGTTGTTATCTCAGACTCATAAAAAAAAAAGACCCAGTTATAAAACTCCTAGGCTTATATCCAAAAGATGCTCAAGTATACAACAAGGACATTTGCTCAACCACGTTCACAGCATCTTTATTTGTAGTAGCCAGAATCTGGAAATAACCCAGATGTCCCTCAATTGAGGAATGGATACAGAAATTGTGGTACATTTATACAATGTAACACTACTCAGCAATTAAAAACAAGGAATTCATGAAATTTGCAGGCAAATGGTGGGATCTAGAAAAGATCATCCTGAGTGAGCTATCCCAGAAACAGAAAGACACACATGGTATATACTCACTTATAAGTGGATATTGACATAATATAGTATAATCATACTAAAATCTGTACACCTAAAGAAGGCAAGCAAGAAGCAGGACCCTGAGTAAGAGTCTCAATCTTCAATCAGAAAGGCAAATGGGATAGACATAGGAAGAAGTGAAAATAAGGAACAAGAAAGGAGCCTACCACACAGGGCCTCTGAAAGACTCTATCCAGCAGGGTATTAAAGCAGATGCTGAGTTTCACAGCCAAACATTGGGCAGAGTGCAGGGAAACTTATGAAAGAAGGGGGGAGAAAGAAAGACCTGGAAGGGTCTTGAGCTCCAAAGGAGAATAACAGAACCAAAAATTCTGGGCCCAGGGGTCTTTTCTGTGACTGATACTCCAACCAATGACCATTCATGGATATAACCTAGAACCCCTGCTCATATAGAGCTCATAGCAACTCAGCATCCAAGTGTGTTCCTTAGTAATGAGAACAGGGACTGTCTCTGACATGAACTCAGTGGCCTGCTCTTTGATTACCTCCCCCTGAGGGAGGAGCAGACTCACCAAACCACAGAGGAAGACTATGAAAGACAGTCCCTTTGAGACCTGATAGGCTAAGATCAGACGGAAGGGGAGGAGGTCCTTCACTATCAGTGGACTGGTGAAGGGGCATGGGAGGAGATGAGGCAGGGAGGAAGGTTGGGATACGAGGGGACGCGTGTGGGACTACAGCTGGGTTACAAAGTGAATGCATTACGATAAATTTAAAAATTATATATATAAAAAAAGAAAATAATGCTAAGCACCAGGCCAATCATTCTCCCCCAGTTCTAACAGTTCCTAGGTTGAGAACAAATGCCCTACACCACAAAAGAAAAAAGTCCAAGTTGAGACACAGGAAGAACTTCACTTAACTCATCATCGTCAGAACTCTAAGTTACACTAAATGTAATAACTGAGCCTTAAGTTTAAGAGACACCAGGCAAACAAAAATTTCAGGAGAGTCCAGCCCTTCTGCCTCTCGGAATTCACTGAGTCTGCTTAGGTGATCACCTCCTTCTAAGAGTCAAGAAAAGCACAGAAATTTCTTGCAGGATGAGTCCTGAGTGTATTTGTTCTGTAGAACACTTCTTTGGAGAATCTCACATGAGCCCCATGAGTTGGAAGCAATAAGTGATCAAACATACTTTGAAGAAGTTGTGTTATCTAGCTTAATGTCAGGATTTGTTCCTTAATCTTCGAGTATAATGGAAACCTGCTGTTGGGAAATGGAAACATTAAAAATCGATGATTATAAAAAAAAAGAAATTAAGAATAATATAATTGTGTCTAGTGGATTGTTATAATAAATTATTACAAACAATATATATTATATTTTGTGACTTTATTATATAAATAAAACCAATGTATTCACAATTAAAAGACATTCATAGCACTCCTCAATATTTTTAATTAAATATTTTTTTTATTAATTTCACTTTATTTACTTTGTATCCCAGCTGTAGCCCTGTCCTTCATTCACTCCCTTCCTCATCTCCTTCCATTCTTTTTTCCAAGTCCACGGGTAGGGAAGGTCCTCCTCCCCTTCCATCTGACCCTAGCTTATTGGATCTCATCAGGGCTGGCTGCAATGTCCTACTCTTTGGCTTGGCAAGGCTGTTCCTCCCTCAGGGCAGGAGGTGATCAAAGAATCCTCCACTGAATTCATGTTCCCATTACTAGGGATCCCACTTGGACAATGAACTGTTTATTATTGTATATGTTTTCCATAAACTATAAATATTGCCTATTATAAAATAAAACAAATGTTAAAATATCACAAAATAAATTACATTGATTTTATAACAAAAAAGAATAAACCATGAAAAAAAAAAGACATCATAGAAAAGTAAACAGAGAGCTGGAAAGATTTTAATTTTTTCTTATATCTTGTAACTTGTACATGATGGAGTAAATTTACCAGTACATACATAAACATATGTATGTATGTATGTATGTATGTATGTATGCATGTAAAATCCTCTTTAGTTCCAATATAAAGGTGAAAGGAATAAAGACATATCAAAACAAACAAAAGAAAACACAAAAATTAAATTATCACCTGAGTTTTTAAATTTCTTTTGTGGTCATACCTGGTTTTCAGATCAATTTCTACTATCTGTGTTACAACTCAGCCAGTTGTGGCTCTTCGTTATTTGGGACAAAAGTTTATTATTGAATATTCTTTAGTCTCTTGTCTAAATTAAGTCCTCACAGTCTTCCATAATCCTTAATCACAGAGCATGATAATCTTGAGAGATGCCTACAGGGTATCTTGTTTTCAAGAAATAGTCATTTTAGCTTCTATTATAAAGTGACAGTCTAATTTTCCTCATGGTCAGAGTCAGGCATTCTACCCAGCAGGGTAATTTCTCCCTTGCCTGTTGAATGAGAGTGTTCGGAGTCCAAAAGACCTAATTAAAGTCTTCTGGTTAAATTGAATCATTATTGTTTCTCATGGTAAACCATGTTTTTCTTGGTGTCACATGTGTCTTACCCACACTGTCAGGTTTCTTACATAGTGAATAGAGTGGAACTAGAAAACCAAAAGTTCAAGAGAAATTGCCTCTCATATCTAAACGGGCTCACTTACTTTGTTTTCAGTTATAGGAGGAGCCAGAAGTAACTACATGCTCCCCACGTTAGAAGAAATTTGCTCACATGTCCCAGTCCACTGGATGCTTCCCCAAATTAACGTTGTTTTAAGTGTCTCTGTATTTTTGGGTTCATATCTAACTCTCTGGCCTGCAAACTTCATTCCTAAAAGTCCAAAGTAGTTAGTTTATTGATCATTTGATTCAATTACTGTACATCTGTGAATATTATGGACTACTGTGATGTGGCAATCACATTCCTTGTGAACAAATTTTGAGGTAAGGCAGACTGCTAATATACCTGTGAATTAGTACTGTGAACGCATATTTTTGACATTACATGCTTAGGAAAATGGCTTCTGGTGTGTCATGAAAGCAGCTACACACAAAAACACATTTGTTATGTCTGTATATCTATGTTTCAGGTGTTTGAAGATGATTTATATCCTAAAATATCTAGTAATGCCACTGGACAAGGGAGGGGCATAGAAGGAGAAGAGGGAGGGAGGGATTGTGAAGAGATGAAGGAGGGGCCACATCTGGGATATAAACTGAATAAATTGTAATAAATATTAATAAAAGAGTAAAAATAAATAATGATTTTAAAAAATCTAGTAATAATAGCTGCAATTACAAATAGCCAGGACTGATTGATTATAATCTGCATATATTATCCAACATCCACCACTATTTTGCACTAATAAACTAGAAACACTGAATGAAGATACAGTGGGAATCACACTCTTTAAGTCATTCCTGAGGAGTAAAGTGTTATTTCTTATTTATAATTTCTCAAGGTAGGTAGGTAGTTCAAGTGACTTCCATTTCCCATATCCTGTTACAATGATTCTTACTTCATGTGACAGGGAACTGATATGGAGATTCTACCAGCTGCCATGTTATGGAGATTCTACCAGCTGCCATGTGGACTCATTCAAGCTATGCTTTCAGTTACTATGGGAATAGTCACAGTACACACTGAAAACAACTTTATCCACTGTGAGATAGACCTTAGCTAAAACTGTTCATCACACAACTTCCCAAAGTTTCTAGTCCTACTTTTGGACGACAACAGTGGCTTTTTGGATGCTTACAATTAGTCTCTAAGTTGATATACAGTAGTGGTGCCATGAAAATTACATTTGCTCCAGGAAAGGCTGCAAGCAACTTTAGGGAAGACTTGGAGAAAAACCATCAGTTAGGCTTGTTTCTCAGTTCTCTTGTTCTTACCACTGAAGGACTTCTGCATCTGCATTCTGTCTCAAATCTAGGAAATAGTTCAAGGACCCTGGCTATTTTTTTTAATAATACATTCTGCTAATCTGGAACCCTTCTGTTCATACAGGATTTATCAAAGTAAAAGTCCTTCCATGTCTAGGGTCGCTGAAATAAATTAAACAATTGTAAGTCATACTGTCAGATATTATTTTCCTACTTTATCCTTTCAATATGGTAGTTGAGTGTCGTAACTTGGTGTTAAACCCCAAAACATGCAAAATCTCCTTGTAAGCATCTTCCTTAATTAAGCCACTGAAACTTTCAACATAATGTCTGGGTTCCAGATATGAACAATCAAAGAATTATTCAGGGTTGCTAAATTTTCCCTCACACGTTAAATCTATACATTTTAGATCTTCTTAACATTGATACATAAACCATAAAAGACAAACCCACTTTCATATTGTAATCTCCTTCTTTTGAAACACCTCCCTGAACTTAGAATCGAAGCATAGCTTGCATTCCCACCTCACTTTTTGTAGGCCATCTTTTGTTTCATATTTCAATCCATCAAGGAAAACTATGTGTTTTAGACCTTTGTAAATTCAGTTTCTTCCTAGTGACTCATTCCTGTCAACAAGTTAAAACTGAACTTACATATGCCCCTCCTACTACTAGCTCACACTCTTTGTGTCCATTTTTTTTAATGTTCTCCTAAGACTTTGATGTGTGGTAATAGGAATTTCTTTTCTTTGGAATCGAATGTACTTCTTCATTGGTTAGACTTTAGGAATCTGCTTGGACTTGAGTGTAGTTACTGTGAAGAATATCATGAAAGTGGGTCTTGCAAACAATCAGAATTTTCTTTTTTTTTACTTATTTATTTATTTAGAGTTACATTTTATTAACTTTGTATCCCAGCTGTAGTTCCCTCACTCATTCCCTCCCAATCCCACCCTCCCTCATCTCCTCCCTGAGCCTTTCCAAGTCCACTGGTAGGGGAGGACCTCCTCCCTTTTCTGACCTGGTTTATCAGGTATCTTCAGGACTGGCTGCAAAGTCCTCCTCTGTGGCCTAGCAGAGCTGTTCCTCCCTTGGGGGGTGGGGAGGACAATGAGCCAGCCATTGAATTCATGCCAGAAATAGTCACTGTTCCCCTTACTAGGGTACCCACTTGCATACTGAGCTACCATGGGCTACAACTGAGCAGAGGTTCTAGGTTATATCCATACAAGGTCCTTGGTTGGAGAAACAGTCTCATATAAGACCCCTGTGCCCAGATATATTTTTGTCCTTGTGGAGCTCCTGTCCTCTCCAAGTCATAACTCCCCCTTCTTTCATATGATTCCCTGAACTCTGCAGAAGTTTGGTTATGAGCTTCAGTATCTGCTTTGATACACTGCTAGGTAGAATCTTTCAGAGGCTCTCTATGGTAGGCTCCTGTCCTGTTACTTGTTTTCTCCTACATCCAATGCCCATCTCATCTGTCTTTCTTAATTTTCTTAAAGGGTAACTATTTGAAGGGAACCATTAAATATTTACCAATGAGTTACAGTTAATTTCCTCAAATAGACTCGAAAATGTGATATCACTGTGAGTGAAGAGTCACAAGCAATAGCAATAATAAAAAACCTTCCACGCCCATAAAAAATACTCATCAGAATTTAGGGACTCTTTCTAGTTATCTCTTCCCAAACATTCCCAAGCCAAATCTTAAGATCTCCCACTTTCCAAGTGAATGTTTATGCTTTAACAATAGATGCCTTGGAAGGTAGGATTTCTGTTCCCATTGTAATTCATCTCTTAAGTAATTTCAATTTCTACATTTGATATTTTTGATATTTTGATATTCTTACATGTCACTTGTCACTCTACAAAATAAGATATAATCTAGTCCTCTCATAGGGTTCTCATTTTCCATCAAGGCATGAGTGCAGTCCAATCACTCTTCATAGTGAAGACACAGATACTCCATCTGCCTGCATGGTTTTTACAGTTCTATAATTTTGCACTTATGAGTCACTGATTTACACCTTTTAATTTAACCATTGACTTATCCTTGTTTTCAGACTATGGGTCTATATAAAGATATTAATGGTAAATTGAAACTGAAGCTCAAATCTGGAAGTCTGAAATTATAGTACAAAGATCTTTACTTACTAGTCATCTGAGTTTAGAATAAACTCCTTAGTATACATGAATGGATATTGTGAAGAACACCTTACTGTGGGAAGTGAGCTGTGAAATCTTTCTGTTAACTAGGCATGAACAAGTCTAGAATTAAGTGGGAATGACATGGTGGCTATATTCAACTCGTTTTCCTGTGGTTTATAGGATGTAGTGAGGACTGCTCCATATTGTGGATATAATAGGCTTTATAAGCAACATTACGGAGGGTAGTAACCATATCTATGAACACACAGTGAACAGAGTCAATCAATTCTACCTCAGCAAACCACAGAGGCAAAATGCCCAGTGCCAAGAGGAACAGCAGCCAAAACAACAAGGAGAGGAAGAAACTGAGAGCCAAGTAGCAGCTGGGGAATTTGTATTTCTGCCAGGACACAAAGAGGCACCAAGGATCACAGTGTATATCGCTGCTGTGGTATACAAGCAAATCTACTCTGAAAACTGAGGGACCAACACACTATTATACTTCAACACAATTTGTTCCTCTAGTCACTGTGCAAGGTGGAGCTTATACGATAATGACAGAAACAATGATTAACTCACCTGTATGTGATTTCTCTCTGAGTAGGAAAATTTGTTTTTATGCTTTTTGTTTGTTTGTTTGTTTGTTTCTGTTCTCTATTTTTGGAATGAGCAATTATCCATAATGTGGTGATAGCTATATTTCTGTAGGTAGTAGAGGAAATGCTAATTAACTTGAAGGAAGCATTTTTATACTATAATGCCTTCTCTTTTCTTTTCTTAATTCTGAAAGGATTGTTTTTCCAGAGCTAACAAGATCAAGGCCAAATGATCATCTTTCCTGATAAGTCAACACCATTCTTCAATCTCTTCATCTTGGCTCAGACAGATATATTTACTAGTTTTTTCCTTTCTTTTTACTGAGAGTGTTGAATTTACACAAAAAACAAATTTTTGAACATTTTTATCCCATTTATTTATGAAATGATTCATATGGAAATCATCACAGTTTTATAATTATGACTATGGTGCTCTCTCTCACATAATTAGAATGCATATATTGAACCCTCCTGAGAAGATAGACGAGAATCTCTTGACTTCATTTTCCTGAATCTATCATTTATATTTTTCCTGTGTGTATTTAAACTTTATTTAAAAATTTCTTTTGTATATGAACTGATGGGCACTCAGGAGTATATCCTTTTTGTCTGTCCTAGTCTTGACCCAAGAATGCTCTAAAAATTCTTCAATAACAGGTTAGGGAAGAGGCTGTCAGTTGTATTGTGCAAGTGCAAGCATAGCTACTTCTAATCCTTTTACATTCTGTTACTGTATCTTGCCAGCAAACAAAACAAAACCAACGCTCCCCCCCCCCAAAAAAAAAAAGACAATGCTATTGTGCACAGGATCCTCTAGGAACATCTGGATGGCAGATTTAGTTTCACATTTCATCTCTGTTAGAGGATTCATGTCCTACTGAAAGATCAATTGTTTTAAAGCTTAGGAGTGAAGATACTGAAGCCTGTTTACAAGTAATATTGCTCACTGTCAACTTAGATTATGTATGTGAGTGCCCAGCCACATGCTAGCCTAAACACTTGCCTCCTCGTTTTATTTATCTATCATCAATTATTGTGTACACATGTATCTACCCATCTGCAATCTATCTACCTATCTATCTACCTATCTATCATTGATCTATAATCTATTTATCTAACTGTATTTCTGTATTTATATATGTATCAATCTACCATCTTTCTTTTTCTATATATCAATCACTTATCTATATATTATTTCAATCTGTTTATCTATTATATATATATATATATATATATATGTCTTTCTTTAGGAATATAAAAAAATCAATCATTCAATCTGTTTACCTTTTTACCTACTTGCCTATCTAGCTGTCATATATATCTTTAGTAAAAATATAAAAATTATAGTACCAAAGTCAGTGTGATTTCAGTTAATAAAAAGGGGAGTATGAAAGTTAAATATAGTCATAAAGAATGATAATATAAGGTAGTGTTAATTTTCTTATAAAACATTAGAAGACATCTACACCCTGAGTACAAAACAACAACAACAAAAATCAGTCACATGAACACTTAGAGATTTACAGTTACTTTGGAGACAAAATGAGATGGCCCTAGAATAAAACTATCTTACCAAAATCCTTGTTTTGTATTTCCTAAATTTCAGAGTAAATGTTTGTAGCTTAAGCCTCTTTGTCGTATAGGAAGCTGGTGTGAGATAGTATTTGTGTCATCTTAAAATATTTACATTGGCCTCAATTCCAATGTGATGATATAGCAATAGGCAGTCAGGGTGGAGTGTGCCATGCACACTGACCTGAAGAAAATAGAGCCCCTTTTTTTATTATTAGTTACATTCTATTAACGCTGTATCCCAGCTGTATCCCGCTCCCTCATTCCCTCCCAATCCCACCCTTCCTCTCTTATCTCCTCCCTGCCCCTTTCCTTGTCCACTGATTGGGGAGGACCTCCTATTTTGAAAGATGAGAGAGCTGCTCGTTCTCAGCTCCCCAGTATGACAATGCAGTGGGAGGTAGACATCCATATCATGAGTTGTGCAGACCCCACATCTACCAGGATTTTGATCTCAGAATTTTATGCTTCCAGAACTGTGAGAAATACAGTTTAAGCCACTGGGTAGCCTGTATATGTGTTAGAGCAAGCAGAAGTGACTAATAGATAACATATGTACTTACATTTATATATATCTAAACATAAATGATATTCATGTATGCAACAGTTCAAAATATTATACATGAAGCTGTGTCAGCCAAATCGCATTTCCTTCTACTATGCTTTGTTTTACAGAGATGGTAGATAATCATATCTTTTAAATATTCCTTAGATATTTCCTAAAATTAAATTTTGATGTTATCTCTGCTGTGATACTATTAAATATCAGTCTCTAATTTCAGAGCAATACTAAATTCTAAGAAAATGGAGACTGTAGAAAGACTTTCAGCAACTCAATATCAACTTTGCAATGAAATGAATGTTACAAAAATCATTGTATAAGTATAGAAGAATTTAGAATTATTTTCAAGTTAAGCTTTGCATTTTATATCTTTTGAATCATGTTGAAAATTCAAAACAGCAGCCTACAGTTTGGGAAAATATCTTCACCAACTCTACATCTGACAGAGGGAGAATATCTAAAACATACAAAAAACTTCAAAAATTAAACATTAATGAATCAAATAATCCAATTGAAAATGGGGTACAGGCAAAGTCAAGAATTCACAACAGAGAAATCTTGAGTGGCTGAGAAGCACTTAAACAAATGAGCCATCAGAGAAAAGCAAATCAAAGCATCTCTTATTATTCCATCTTATGCCAGTCAAATGGCCTAGATCAAAAACTCAAGTGAAAGCACATGCTGGTTAAGTTGTGAAAAAGAGGAATCCTCCTCCATTGCTGGTGGGAGTGCAAACTTGTACAACCTCTCTGTAAATCAATCTGGCGTTTTCTCAGAAAATTAGGAAGAGTTCTCCCCCAAGACCCAGCTATACCACTGCTGGGCCAAACAACCAAAGACGGTCCACCATACAAGGACATTTGCTCAACTATGTTCATAGTAGCTGAAGAATGGATACGGAAATTGTGGTACATCTTCTGATATTAATACATGCAAAATTTTGGAAAAAAAATCTTCCAATTGTTTTAATTAAAAAAGCAGGGATATACAACACTTGGTTAATTCCTGGATACAAGTAGAATATGTATATACATTGAATGGAAGTTAAAAATACACACATCCAAAAGTAATCAGAGGCCAACTCAACACATTCAAGTTTTATACATTAAAGCACCTCGTATTTAATCCAGGTCTCCACTTTCAGGAAACACCTGTCCATATTAGTATGAAGTATCTAATACTCTTCTGTTTCTCAGAATCGATTCGAAGAATCGCAGTTTGATTGCATTATTCTGGTCCCCCAATAGCATACCAGCTAGATTAAACAGAAGTGTTTCTGGTGGTGGTTGGAAAGAGGTGAAAGAGAAGGCTCATGAGAACACAGAGTGGTAGATTAAGAAAACTAAGTCCAGTTAATGCCAGTTATTGTCCTTGCAGGTTGACAGAGCTGAGTTCGGCCTTGCCACGCTTAGAAAAACAACCAGAGCATGACAATTGCTAGCACACTGGCTGCCGTGGGGAAACCGGACAGTGGCATGTACAGAACAATACAAGCAGGCATGTAGGCTTAGGAAAAAAGTCCTTCTACAGGCACTGGGAGAGTCTCTTAGTTCCCTTTGAAACAGAAAGGATGTGAACAGTGAGACAGGAATTCTGATTGTACAACCAGAAAGAACAAAAGGGGGGCTTGGGTCTAGAAGCGCAAAGCATTCTGCTTCGGGAGCTGCTTCTCTGGGAGTGAGAATGACTGTATGAGAGACCATCACTTTATAGTTTCTTGAGTTACTAATATGGCCAAATCCTCCCTGAGTATGGCTAACAAGAAAGGAAGCTGTGTAGAAGGCGACTGTGTAAGAGACCATCGGGGGAGCAAATCCCAGGAAAAAGTCCCATTCACAGTGAGTTCTTATGTGCCTGTACCAGCTCGAACAGCTGTGGATCTCTAAGCGCGCTTCCTGATCCTTCTGTGTCTGAGTTCCTCCGTCTGTGAAGATGGATTCTTACACCTGTTCACAGCCAATTAGGTAAGCAGTTGTGGCTCCCACAGCCTGATGGAGTCAGTTTCCTCACTGAGTATGTGCATGTGAAGTTGTTTGGTCTGGCATTTTAAGATTTAACTGCTTGAATATTTTGGCACTTTAATTTTAACAGTTTAAAAATATTTTTGAATTGTTTACACTTTAATGTAGAGTGGGAAACATAAGTCACTAAATGTATCAATTTAAGACCATTTCTTTTCCATTTATAGAAAGAATTTGTAAGCTCATTAGAGATTCCACATATCAATTGGACATTTCAAAAAATAAAAACTGTTCATTAAAATAGATAACTATGTTTTTTTATAAAATCCAGAATCTAATTAATAAAAATGAACAAACAAAACTACATGAGGAACGCATGTACACGTTAGATTTTTAATCTTTCTCATGCACACACAGATATGTATGTGCATTTAATGTGGATGATTTTAAGGCATTTGTATATACACAAGTACAAAACATATATAACCCCCAGTTACATAAAATTTTAAACATTAATGATGAATTCTTTGAAGTTGATTTAAAATTTGTATGAAACTATCTTCAATTATAACATAATTAAATTATTCCCCTACCCCTTTTCCGTGTCCAAACCCTCCCATCAACTACTGCTTGCTCATTTTCAAATTCATGGCCTCCTTTTCATTATTTTTTGTTACACACATATATGTATATTCATCAATATATCCTATTTGCATTTTCTACATGGAGACATTTAGTCGGACCAGCAGCATTTGTTGAAGATGCTGTCTTTTTTCTATTGTATGGTTTTGGCTCCACTGTGCCCATATGCATGCAGGTTTATTTCTGGGTCTTCATTTTCATTCCATTGATCCACAGTTCTGTTTCTATGCCAGTGACATGCAGTTTTTATTACTAAGCTGTATAGCACAGCTTGAAGTCAGGGATAGAGATACCTCCAGAAGTTCTTTTATTGTATAGTTTTGTTTTAGCTATTCTGGGTTGTTTGTTCTTCTATATGAGGTTGAAGATTGTTCCTTCAAAGTCTGTCAAGATTTGTCTGTCAAGTTTTGGTGTTTTGATGGAAATTGCATTGAATCTATGGATTACTTTTGGTAAGATGGCTGTTTTTACTATGTTACTTCTATGGATCCATGAACATGGGAGATCTTTTCATCTTCTGACACCTTCATTTTTGTTTATTTATTTATTTATTTATTTATTTAGACACTTAAAGTTCTTGTCTTACAAGCCGTTCACTTGTTTAGAGTCACATCAAGATACTTTATATTATTTGTGGCTATTGTGAAAGGTGTTGTTTCCTAATTTCTTTTTCAGCCTGTTTGACATTTGTATACATGAGTGCTACTGATTTTTTTGACTTAATTTTGTATCCAGCCACTTTGTTTAAGGTGTTTATCAACCATAGGTGTTTTCCAGTAGATTTTTTGGGGTCCCTTATGTATAATATCATATCATCTGCAAATAGGGATTTTTTTATATCTTACTTTCCAATTTGTATCTCCTAGTCTTATTGCTCTAGCTAGAACTTCAATTTCTATATTGAAGAGATATGGAGAGAGTGGGCAGCTTTGTCTTGCCCTTGAGTTCAGTGGAATTGCTTTGAATTTCTTTCCATTTAATTTGGTGTTGGCTATAGGCTCTCTGTTTGTTGCTCTCTTTGGGTGCTAGCCAAGTGTGGTGTCTGTGGTGTCCCTGACTCCCAACCAAATAAGTGATACTTGGCAGAAAGCCAATCTGTGGATCCATAGGGAGTCATAAATGAGTGAATTTTGGCTATAGAAATGGCTGAAAGGAGATACAAGTGAAACCTAATGAGATGTTGGGCCCTGGCTCTGCACCAAGAGACAGTCACAAGAAAATCGTGGTGCACTTAGAGGAAGGAGTGGCATAGGCTGGTAGACAATTTGAAGTAAGTTTCAATAAGGGGCGCCAGGGCATAGCTTTTCGGTAACACTAGTTCAGGAGCAGCAACAGACTCTTCCTCTTCTGTGTATATCCAGCAATTACAAACATTTGCATACTGAGCCTACAGTCTTAGCAATGCCATCAAAACCTTGCTACTTAATGCATTCAAAATAATTTAGATTGCAGACTGGGAGATAAGGAGTTTCTCTCGTGGAAGCTCTATGCTTCATTTTGTACAAACCTTTCCATCAAGAAAGGACCTTAAAGATTCAGAGACCCAGATTTTCAGGAAGCAAGCTCTACACATGTTTTCTTTTTAGGTTTGATTTATTTGCTTAATTATACTTCTATTGTGTTCTGGCATAGAATTTTTAGCAAATAAATAACTTTACATATAACTTCTATGGTAATTATTTATCTATTGAAAATAACAATCGTGTCAGATAGAAAAAGACAGTCTGTAACAATAGGAAAAGGCCACAATAATTATTTAGTTTATTTATTTTATAAAAATGCTCCTAGACCTTTCAATAAATAATAAACCTAAAATGTATTTTTGGCTGTAAAATAAAATGAACAAATACTCAAGTGTAATGTAAGGCTCCTTTGTATTTTATCTTAAAAAACAAATTATAGAAAGCCAATCCATTCATTTTAAATCAATTCACTTATTCTTAGTGCAGAGAAGGTATCATGATCTACTAGGGGCATAGCACAACTAATAAAGGACTATCCTGGCATGAATAAAGTCAAGAATTCAGTCTCTCACATGACTTATATCAGACATGATGACTGTGATTGCTATTCTTGGCTGTCAACTAGACTACACCTGGAATAAACTATGATCCAGACATACAGAACATACCTGTATGAGATTATTTTTGTTTGGTTTGAAGGGAGTAAATCAACTTCTAGTTTGGACCTTTGAAGTAGGAGAACACCCAGCTTTGAACTAGATATTTTGAAGGAGGAAGACACCATTAATCTGGACCAAAGCTTCTGCTGGAAGCCAATATAAGGATGTGGAAGAAGGAAGTTTTGTTTTGCTTGCTTGCTCTCTCCTTGCTATGAAGTCCGTACTTTCCTTCACTGCTGTTAGAGTATACTTGTTTGGAATTCCAGCAATGACTGAGGACCACCTAAGAGATCCAGCCTTGTGAACTGAGCAGCTTCTGGATTCTTGAACTTTCTATTTTTAGCTTGTAATTTTTGGATTACTTGGACTGTAGCCTGTAAGTAGTTCTAATAAATACCTTACATATGTGTGTGTGTATTCCCATATCTATACATGTAGATGAATATATATATTATATATATTTAAAGAACTTCATTCTATGAGTGCTGTCAAGAGAAACCTGACTAATACAGTGACACATAATTGTAATCCCAGCACTGGAAAGATACAGAATGATACTAATTTATGGTCATCCTTAGTCATATAAAAAGTTTGAGACCACCTGGGCTAAATGAGACCAGGCCTCAAAAAAAAAAAAAAAAGATTCATAGTCTTCTGAATCTTTCCAGTCTTTCTACTCATAACACTATTGAGCAATAACCTGTACTGAAAATTAAATTTCATTTATTATGAACCAGTAGGTATGTGGAACATACAATAGTGTGAAACACAGAAGACTGAACAAAAAATAAAAAGACTGATAGATAGAATCTTTACAAGCATGCAAAATTTCGTGAGTACTAAATGGACAGAATACTGCAAGCAAACAATTTTGTATGTAAAGGATTTAATTCACTGTAGGATAACTTATAGATTATCTTTGAGGATTCAACACAACTGTAATGCAGACTACCTAACAAATTCAATACCTAACAAAAAACAAAACAAAACAAAATAAAAATAAAACCCTGTGTTCATTTCTTATAACATTCTCCACTAAAAGCAATGCCAAACACTTTGTTAGATTTTTTCTTTTCATCCATGTTTCTGGAACATTACCATGGTGCATCACGTGTCTTCAATTAAACATAGTTAAGTAAGAGAGTGAGTAACTGCCCTGTCACCTCTGCTTTGCTTGCCTGGCTCCATTCGTTCAGGTGTTTTCTATGTGTGTGCTCCTTACTAATCTAGTGGAGTGCTTGGCTGGAAAGAGCTCTTTATTGCTAAAGTTCTTGCTAGATTTCAAGCCTGTCTTTGTTTTTTTTTTTTTTTATTTCCTATGCCTAATTCCAAAAGCAATTAAAAAGCACTATGAAATAAACAATATCACAGAAAGTGTGCTGTTCAGATACACTACTGTGGAGTCTGTCCATGCCGTGGATAGTCAATAACTTTAAGCAGCAAGGTCTGAACAACAGGGTATGTAGAAATATAGAGACAATCTGGATGACAGTGGGAAAGCATGGCTCAGATGGTCATTTAATCATGTGGCTGAAACAAAAAGCAGGAGTTAAGAACAAGGTAGATAACACAATAGAACAGGGATAAAAAAGTGTAGGCCACTAAAATCAATAGCTGATAATCAGGAGATGATTAAGTATCAGAGCTAATTGTTTATAAACTTGATGATAATGATGATGGGACAGCTTTGAATGGCATATGGACCAATTCAGACAACTAAGACTGTCATTAAAAGAACACTGACATTATTTAAGCACAAGGATAGGTGATGAGGAAAATGTTTGAGCATGCTACTAAAATACTTGAAGATATGTATATTTACCATTTTCTTCAGCCACATAACACTAGTATTCCTTTGTACTTTTTTTTAGGCTCAAAAATATTTTTTTATTGTTTGTTATTATTATTTACATTTTATCAACTCTGCATCCCGCCTGCATCCCGCTCCCTCATTCCCTCCCAATCCCACCCTCCCTCCCTCATTTCCTCCCTGCCCCTTTCCAAGTCCACTGACTGGGGAGGACCTCCTCCCCTTTCATCTGGCCCTGTTTTATCAGGTATCTTCAGGGCTGGCTGCGAAGTCCTCCTTTGTGGCCTAGTAGAACTGCTCCTCCCTTGGGGGGTGGGGAGTCAAAGAGCCTGCCATTGAGTTCCTGTCAGAGATAGTCCCTGTTCCCCCTACTACGGGAAACCGATTGGTTATTGAGCTATTACGAGCTTCGTCCGAGTAAAGGTTCTAGGTTATATCCATACATGGTCCTTGGTTGGAGAAACAGTTTCAGAAAAAAACCCTGTGCCCAGATATATTTGGTCCTTGTGGGGCTCCTATCCTTTCCCTGTCATACTAATCCCAAGGGCTGGAAAAATGTCTTTCAAGCAAACGGACTCAGAAAACAAGCTGGGGTAGCTATCCTAATATCTAATAAATAAACTTTCAACCAAAATTAATCAAAAAGATGAGGAGGGACACTACATTCTCATCAAAAGGAAAATCCACCAAGAGGACATCACAGTTCTGAACATCTATGCCCCAAATACAAGAGTTCGTACATTCATAAACGAAACATTTCTAAAACTTAAATCACACATCGATCCCAACACCTTGATAGTGGGAGACTTCAACACTCCACTTTCATCAAGGGACAGATCATCTAGACAGAAACCAAATAAGGAAATAAAGGCACTTACAGAGGTCCTAAATCAAATGGACCCAATAGATGCCTACAGAACTTTCCACCCAAACACAAAAGAGTATACCTTCTTTTCAGCACCTCATGGAACCTTCTCCAAAATAGACCATATAGTTGGTCACAAAGCAAGCCTCAACAGATACAAGAAGATTGAAATAATTCCCTGTATTCTATCTGACCAACATGGAATAAAGCTGGACATCAACAACAATGGAATTAGAAAAAGCCTACAAGCACATGGAGACTGAACAACTTGCTGCTCAATGATAGCTGGGTTAAGGAAGAACTAAAGAAAGGAATTAAAGACTTCCTAGAATTCAATGAAAATGAAGGTACAACATACCCTAATTTATGAGACACAATGAAAGCAGTGCTCAGAGAAAAATTCATAGCATTAAGTGCCTTCAAGAAAAAATTTGTGACATCCATACAAGCAACTTAATGGCCCAACTGAAAGCCCTAGAGAAAAAAAGAAGCAAATGCACCTAAGAGGAGCAGACTGCTGGAAATAATCAAACTCAGGGCGGAAATCAATCAACTAGAAACAAATAAAACTATTCAAAGAATCAATGAAATCAAGCCTGTCTTTGAATCTTTCACTTGCCGTTTCCAGTTTTGTTAACCTCGGATGACTTTGTATGTCACAGTACATCATTTTTTTTAAATGGAGAATAAGTTTATTGTCTTAAAAAGTGTACAATCATGGATCTTGGAAGAGAAGCTACAGCAATAACTCTACTAAAGCAGCATAATCCCTAAGTGTATTCTAAGTATTTGTCCTTATAGCCACAGGAAACTGTGTTGCTCACCCCTTACCAAGGAATCTTCTATATGCAACAGACCGTAGTCATTATAGAAAAGGACCCAGTTTCAATGACTACATCCACACACAGCGCCTTCATCCTTGGATGAAGGAATGTCATTATGGTACCTCAGTTGACAATACGGAAGTGGACAGAATGACTGTAAAAGAGAAGATCAGGGAGGTTGTGGTGACGTTGTCTCTGTGTTGCATGAACATGATAGCCTAAACATGAGTCGAACAAGAACGACAGTAGACATGATGAAACAGACAGGGGACATGCAGGGAGGCCTCAACCCTATACAAAGAACAAACAGATAACCGATGAGTACTGGATGTGGAAGAAGTAGACTTCCCCAGGAGGCCTCAACCCTATACAAAGAACGAGCAGATAACCGATGAGTACTGGACGTGGGAGAAGTAGACTTCCCCAGGAAGCCTCAATCCTATACAAAGAATGAGCAGATAACTGATGAGTACTAGACGTGAAAGAAGTAGACTTCCCCAGGGAAAAGCACACACGTTGGTTAAGTAATGCAAAATGGTCATCCCGGAAAACCCACATACATATAACCTATAAACTAGACAGCTATATTAAGAAATATATATGCATCCATATGTGCACATACATATATATATATACATATCCATGTAACCATTACTAGGAAAAATAGATGATATGAATAAAAGAAAGCAAAAACGGATAGATAGGAGAGTTTTCATGGTGCAAGGGAAAGAAGAAATGATGCAGTTATATTGTTACCTCAAAAAATGAAAATCTAAAGGTATTATTCTAAAAAATAAGATAGAATTGAAACACAAAAAATAGGATAGTTTATCTTTTTTGATACCTTGCTTAAAGACCTTGAAAAGGGCCTTGTAATATGTACATAACATAATACATTTATGTAAAATATGAGAAGTAAATAGTTTAATTAGAGTAAATTCAGATTTCTATTTATATTCCAGTTGTCTCCATCTCTCTGCAGCACTAACCTTGATAGCAGGAGACTGGGAAGTGAACTGGGTATACATTTAGTTTGGACTTATTGTGTTATATATTTCAATGGTTCTATGTTGACCTTGGGCATAAAGTTAAATTATTTTTATCCATCTGAGGGAAAAAATGACACCTGATGATATTCAACAAGTGTATTCTACGTCATGTATGTTCATTCCATTTAATATTTATGCTGGCTGTTCTTGGCAGTTAACTTCACTACATCCAGAATTAATTAATATCCCTAAATGGAGGCCACAACTATAAGGATATCTAGCTTAATTTGAAATGGAAAAATCCACCTCTAATCTGGATCTTGAATCAGGAGAACACACCATTAGTACAGATCATTTGGGCTAGGAAAAGACAAGCCATTAATCCAGAGCATTTGATCTGGGAAAACCCACCTCTAGTCTGGGCCACTTTTGCTAGAAGCCTATATAAGGAAACGGAAAAAGAAAGCTTTTTCTCTTTGTCTGCTTCTTCTCACCTTGCTAGCACATCCATTCTTTCACTGGCATGAGAGCCTACTACTTTAGAATTCCAGCATATAATGAAGACCAACTGAGACATTCACTCCCATGGACTGAACAACTACTGGATTCTTCTGATTTTTCATTGTGTGTGTGTATGCGAGAGAGAGAGAGACAGAGTCAAAGAAAGACAGAAATAGAATAATTTTATGAAGATGGTCCAGGTTCTAGAGAACCGTAACACAATATTTATACATGGATATGTCTAGTTCAGCCTTGTATTTGAATTGGGAATTTGTAGGTTGGTGAGAAAAGAGCTGCATCAAAATGCCTACGTCAAGAGTTCAACCTAAAAAATAAATTTTCTGAATATTATATAACCTTCTAGGAAGTTGAGATTTTCCCTACAAATTTCTCCTATTAGGAATAAAATATATAAAATGAAACATAGATTAAAATATTTCAAGATTACATGCAATGGAAACTGAATGGAAAATTAAATACAAAATAGTTCTATGAAGAAGAGATAAAACAGTAAATTCAAAATCTTGTGGAAAACAGCTGTGTTAACCAGAGAATTGATAAACTTGACATGGTTTTTCCTACAGTTTAATAATCTTTTATTTTAATTTTCAGGCTTTAAAATGTACAATGTGTTATTTATTTTTTTATCCCAAGAAATATTTTCTTAGACTGCTGTAATATTTTTTTTTACTTAATAAGAAACCACAATCAGAAAAAGATTAATCTCTACCTGTTTCAGCTCTCAAAATGAGACATGAAAATTTGAATTTGAGGTCAACCTGGGCTCCACAGGCTGACTAATGCCTGACTCCACAGGCATTGAATAAAGACAAAGGAGACCTATGATATGAGATCATTTCACAGTAAGATTGTAATCAACTTCTTGAGTGTCACAATTAAACAAAGAGAAAAATTTATACTATGCAGGGTTCTTCTCTATACAGAACCTCTTACCTTCCTCTTCTCTGTGTTTGGGGATAGTTGGCTCAAAAGTTTCCATGTCCTTTGCAGCCGTGGTTGAAAAGTCACCAGCCTAGCTTAAGTTAGTTTGGTCATTCTGAGGTGAAAACAAACAAACAACAGAAAAACCCAAATCAAAAAAAAAAAAAAAAACAAAACCAAAACCAAACAAAAAACAAGATAAGTGCCTTTGGAGGTAGCCTATTATGTAAGACTTCTTGTTGCTCAAGCATAAGGACCTGAGTTCAGATATCCAACACCCTTGTAAAAAGCCAGCTATGACTGCATTGAGCAATCAGCAGTGTGTCTTCTTACTTCCACATTTTTAGTCAATTTCCTTTTTTAAGTCCTATTTTCACACACAATCTAAAGTCTTTGGAGTTTGGGCTTGAACATATGCATTTTTAGGGTCACAACTCAACCTTTTCTGTGTGGTCTATATTATGAGTTATTTTTAAAAATCAAATCAATTGATTTTAATGAAATTACATTTCCTAGTTCTCCTCCTCCCCCCCAAAAAGCCAGATATGATTATGCTCCTGTGACTCTAATGCTGAGGAATGGATGGCTTGAAAACAAGAGAATCTCTGGAATTCTTGCTGGTCAACTGGCCTAGTAGATAAACACTATTATCTAGATTCAATGATGGCCTCTGCCTTAAGGGAATGCGTTGAAATGTTATAGAAGATTGCCCACATATACATGTACACACATGCATACTACACACACACACACACACACACACACACACAGTAAATAAGTTGAAAAAGTCAAGAAAAATTTATTATGTATTTTCTGTTGTTATCTAGCATCTATCCATCTATCTCAGTAGTTCATAATATCTCACAACTTTTTGTTTTATAGTATGAAAAAAAATCCAATATCTATTAAGACTAAAGCTTGTTTAATAGAATACTATAATAGGAAAAGTGAAGATGAAAATGATGCTATTTATATATTCATGTTTATTGATATATTCTTAGAAAGACAAAATGATCTCAAGCCTCTTTAGAAAATGTAATCATGTACTGATTGACATCTCAATTTAGCAATTAAATATCTAAATTTGGTGATTAGGTATCTCATGAATGTAATATAATCACTGCATTCTTTACTTAAACATATTACTTTATGTGTAATATTGTAATAAGTTTGAAACTTAAATGTTTTCTTCTTTAGAAGGAAAGTTTTATAAAATTAGAAACAAATCATTGGCTAACTTTTAATACTATTTTTTCTTGCCATTAGACCAGGCATTTATTTTTTTCTCATTTAATTTTTTCTTTGATGTTTGAAATTAAAACAAAATTATATGAGTTTTCACATTTTTATTCCTTACAACACCTCTCATGTATTTTCCTTACTGTCTCTTTCAAATTTATGACCTTTTTATTATTAATTTTCACACACACACACACACACACACACACACACCTGTATTCCTAAATGTAAATAGAGTTCACAGCATGAGAAACTCTTTGACAGGTGGTAATATTCCTGAAAGAAGGACCTAAAATGTTTTTGCTGAGTAGAGCCAGATTATGAATAGATTTTCACATAAACTTTGTGTCTTTTTTGTCTGTCTCTTATTCTTGGGGACCCACCCTGACGTATCCCTTTATTGCAAGCTTTCCTCCAGTGCTATGAAAGCTAACTTGTTACTTAATTGGTACATAGACACCTTAGGTCTCTCTGTGTATTGAAACATGACAGACGATACTCCAACCAAGGACTATGCAGGGAGATAACCTAAGACCCCTGCACAGATGTAGCCTATGGAAGTTCAGTATCCAAGTGGGTTCCATTGTAATAGGAACAGGGACTGTCTCTGACATGAACTAATTGGCCTGCTCTTTGATCACCTCCCCCTGAGGGGGAAGCAGCATTACCAGGCCACAGAAGAAGACACTGCAGCTACTCCTGATGAGACCTAATTGACTAGGATCAGAAGGAAGGAAAATAAGACCTCCCCTACCAGTGGACTTGAGGAGGGGCATGCATGAAAGAAGGAGGAGAGAGGGTGGGCCTGGGAGGAGAGGAGGGAGGTGCATACAGGGGGATACAAAGTGAATAAAGTGTAATTAATAAAATAAAATTTAAAAAAGAAGTTGAAAAAAATAATTACAATTTTCATTGCATTATAGAATTTCATATTTAGTTCTATAGATCTGTTAAGAAAACTCTGCAAGCCCATCCTGCCTCATATTTGGTCCATCACATAATACCTGCTTTGATGGTTTCTTCTGCTTGTACCACTTTACCTGGTTACTCGAGTCCTAAATTGTGACCCAGACCTCCCACCAGGTAGTCTTGGTTATACCCTGTCTAGATTCCCCAAAAGAAATCCATCCTGCCACCAGGCCTTGCTCATTAATCGGATATCTTCAAATTCAGAAAGTCTTAAAAACATATAGTCCAAGTTCTAATCTCTTAGAACTGCCTATCTAAACTGTTATACAAACCAAATCTATCTACTGCCACTCAAGGAAAAATAAAAGCTTTGACTAAAGACAGACTAGTTTGATATGTGAACTGAATAAGCACTTCGAGGTACTGGAAGGAACACTTCAGTATGCAAACACACTAAGAGGACACAAGTGAAAAATAAACAACCCCAGAACCCTTAATTTTAGGAAGTCTAAAACAAAAAGCACAAAATGAAAAAGAGAAATTAATAAACTGTCCAATATCTGAGTATGAAGGTTTACAATACAATGATAAGAAGACAAAGAATAGAAGATTAGATTACAATATAGAATTAATTTATATGCTACTTACAAGAAACAAACTTTACTATAAAATGTAGATACCAACCCAAAATACAATTACAGACAAGTGCTCCAAACAAATAGAAAACACACAGTAGTGACTCAAAATACACTATAAATTAAAATTACTCAGAAGTAATAAAGAGTGTAAGTTCCTTTGTTGAGAATTGTCTGTTTAGCCCTGAACCCCATTTTTTAATTGGATTACTGGGTTTGTTGATGTTTAACTTCTTAATTTCTTTATATATTCTGGATATTAGCTCTCTGTCAGATATAGGGTTGGTGAAGATCCTTTCACAATCTATACACTGTTGTTTTGTTCTGATGACAGTGTCCTTTGCTTTACAGAAGATTTTCAGTTTCAGTGTGTCTGATTTTATGTTGAGGTCCTTGATCCACTTAGCCTTTCTGTGCAGGGTGATAAATATAGATCTATTTGCATTTTCTACATGTAGATATCCATTTTCAATAGAGAAACATCTAATGGCAGAGAAACACTTAAAGAAATGTTCAACTCCAGAAGCAGAAAGGCACACATGGTACATATTCACTTATAAGTGGTTATTAGACATATAATACAGGATAAACACACTAAAATCTGTACTCCCAAGAAGCTAAACAACAAGGAAGATCCTAGGAAAGATGCCCAATCCTGATTCAGAAGGGCAAACATGATAGGAGAAGACAGGGAACAGGACAGGAGCTTTCCATAGAGGGCCTCTAAAAGACTCTACTGATGGAGGTATTGAAGCAGAGTCTGAGACTCATAGCCAAAGAGTGCATGGAATTTTATGTAAGAAGGGGAATATAGAAATACCTAGAGGGAACAGGACCTCCACGAGCAGAACAACAGAACCAAAAATACTGAACTCTGAGGGCTCTGAAGAGAATGATACCCCAACCAAGGACAATGCATGGAGAGGACCTAAAATCCCAGCTCAGATATAGCCCATAGACTCACTCTCCAAGTGGGGTCCCTAGCAAAGTGGCAGGGGCTGTCTCTGTCATGAACTCAGTAGCAGGATCTCTGATCACCTCCCTTGGGGGCGGGGGATACAACTTTGCCAGGCCACAGAGGCAAATGATGCAATTAGTCCTGGTGAGACCTGATAGTCTAGGGTCAGACAGAAGGGGAGGAGGACCTCCCCTATCATTGCACAAGGGAGCAGAGGGAGGGAGGGTGCTATTAGGAGGAGATGAGGGAGGAACAGTTGGGATAAAAATTAAATAAATAAATTGTAATAACTGATAATAATAAAAAACATAATAAAAACAGTATAATTTCATACTAATTAGGAGAATAATCTATTAAGAGGATATTATAATCCCAAATACATACATACCCATCACAAGTATATCCAGATTTGTAAATCAAAAAGAGATGTAAAGCTATATCTTACCTGCAGTATAGTTGTACTGGGAAATTCCAAAAGAACAAAACTAGGTATTAACAAAACTAGGTATTAACCACAATAGAATGAATCTAAATGTTAAGAGCAAGAAAAGCCACAGAAAACATAATCTCATGAAGATTAAATAACTCACTAATTAATGATGATTGGAAGGCTAAATAGTGCTGAACCTAAGAACCCTTTGTTACTGAGTAAAATTCTCAGTTCTGTTTGTAGGGTAATTCTGCAAAGATCAGTTAAGGAGTTCCCAGAGGCTCCCTAAACACTGCAGGTTCTCGTCTGTTTTCTCAGTTGCAAACTGGAATTAGAGGATAGGACTCTAGTGATGAGTATAACGTGCACCTTGTTTTCAGGAGACAGAGAACAAGTTGTAACAGATTTGGAAACGTCCTTTCCTGTGGTTAGTTTTCAAAACTTGCAGAAAGGACTATTTAGGCCACTGATGGGCAACATTAGTCTTAGTCAGCTGTAGACTCTCCTAAGGCAAACCCTAATTTACCAGGTTAGATGGGTCCACTTGTTCAGTAAAGGCTTGACTATGTGAGGTTGTCTATGTTGCTTCTGATTAGATTTGAGGACATCTCCATGGGAAGTAGCACAGGGTCACCTGGCTTAGCACTGTAAGCCTGGTTCACAATCTGAGACCGCAAAGATCAAACTAAATACGGGTTTCCACTATCAGACCAAAGCTGCTCTCATCCTTCCTGAGTCTTTACATGAATGATGCTGAATGCAGAAACTTAGGGATGCCCATGATTCTGAGAATAAATAAGTATTGAAGACTCATTCCTATAAATGTAAGACATTTGCATTCTCTTTTCCAAGGCTGAGCAAACCTTGCAGAAGAGGTGGTAGGAAGTAGGAAAAAAACAGGGTGGTAAGGTTAAGGGCCATGAAATGTCAGCTTAAACACTCAGTATAGCCCCAACACCCATGAACTCACAACTGAAGTTACATGAGGGATATCCTTACAAGACAAGCTCTGTCAATAGTCTTGAAAGGGGAATGGCTTCATTTGACCAGAATGCTTCCTGCTGACCTATTGAGTATTTATAGGTTTGTTTTTTTTTATTTTATTTTTCTAATTAGTTACATTTTGTTAACTCTATGTCCCAGCTGTATCCCACTCCCTCATTCCCTCCCCAACCCCACACTCCCTCACTGGTCTCCTCCCTGCCCCTTTCCAAGTCCACTGATAGGGGAGGACCTCCTCCCCTTTCATTTGACCCTGTTTTATCAGGTATCTTCATAGCTGGCTGCAAAGTCCTTCTCTGTGGCCTAACAGGACTGCTCCTCCCTTGGGAAAGACAGGCAAGCATTGCCTCTAGTTGTAAATCCACTGGTGGGCCTATCAGGCTCCTGTAGAGAAAGCTCCTAACCCATGCCCGCAGAAACAGCCCTGGTTACATTTAGTGACTCACAAAAATCGTTTCTTTTGTACTTGTTTCCTGTGAAATACTTTACCAACCCAAAGTTAGAAAACTCTGAGGTGTTCGAATATAGACATAACATGAAGCATTTTTTTTTCCTGTAGTGCTGGAGATTGAACCCTGGGCCTCCTGTAAGTAAGAGCCATACCAGTAAGCTACATCCCAGATCTGAAATGACACAATTTTATGTACTTACTTACCATAGAGGAATAACAGTATGGAGGAACAAACTGATGAGCTTTCAAGTCAGTTGGTTTGAATTTAAAATGTGGCTTGACGACTTCCTACATTTTAGTGCTTGACAAGTTACTTTCAACTCAGGTCTATCTCTTCATCTCTTACATTGGAGAAAATTTACTCTAGTTGTTATGTGTAGAAAGCAATATCTCTAGATTCTTAAGAGTTCTGAAAATTAACATATAAATATATGTGTGTGTATAATTTATTTGTTGACATTTTTTCATTTGTATCACTATTACTATGTTTATTTACAAAAAGACCTAATTTGATTGTAAAATGTTACCTTATCCCTGACATATCAGAAATTATGGTTGACACAGTATATATATATATATATATATATATATATATTATACTATTATATATATAGTATTATTATATATATACAGTATTATATATATGATTATATATTATATATATATAATCTTATATATATATTATAATATATTATATAGGTGTGTGCAGCCTTCCTAAAATGTAGACTTTCTAAAAATACACCTCCACTACTTGGAATTAATTATCATATAGACTTTAAAGTTTAAGATACATTATTGTGGATTTGCTAAGATCAGACTAAAAACCCCAAATTGAAGAACAATGCTAAAGCTCTATTCCTATGTATCCCTTGCTGGAACTTCCTCTGAGTCATATTTTCATGTAGCCCATGAGATAACAGTGCCTATATAGTTTGTATAGGCATGAAGCTGGTGTAATGTCACTTTATGTGACAGAGGAAGAAAACACAACTTTCTATTATTTATTCATAAATTCTACAGCTTGTAAATCAAGATCTTGTTAAAAGAACACAGACTCTGACAATTTTATAAATAATTTTTGAATATCTTTGCACTGGTGAAATGGAAATATCAGTTTGGTGTTATTAATTTTCTGTTACTTTTTACTTGATCTGCTCATGATGGTTCATTTTCTTCCTACCTATGAGGCTTTCCTTAGCTTAGTGAGAGTGACAAGCATTGTAAAGTGAATCTATTCTTCTCCAGACAATTTCGTTAGTCACAAACTTCAGAAATTTTAGGAGTGAGTTTTATATAACTGGGGGATGTTGGTTATATTTTCAGCAAATTAATTATATATGTATATGTATCAGATTAATGTGCATCTCCAATTTTAACATTTGCTGTTGATGCAGACTCAATAATGATTTGGTTGTGATGATTTTAAACACTTATCATTCCAAGTATTACATGTTAAAAATGGGAACACATGCTGGAGAGGATGTGGAGAAAGAACACATTGCTGGTGGGAATGTAAACTTGAACAACAACTTTGGAAATTAATTTGGCACTTTCTCGTACAATTAGGAATCGTGCTACCTTAAGATCCAGCTATACCACTTCTAGGCATATATCCAAAAGATGCTCAAGTATACAACCAGGACATTTGCTCAACCATGTTCATAGCAGCTTTATTTGTAATAGCCAGAATCTGGAAACAACCCAGATGTCCTTTGGTTGAAGAATAGATACAGAAATCGTGGTACAGTTACTCAATGGAATACTACTAAGCAATTAAAAAGAAGGAAATCATGAAATTTGCAGGCAAATGGTGGGAAATATAGAAGATCATCCTGAGTGAGATATCCCAAAAGCAGAAAGACACACAGGGTATATATACTCATTTATAAGTAGATATTAGAGATATAATATAGGATAATCAAACTAAAATCTATACACTTAAAGAAGCTAATCAAGAAGGAAGATCCAGGGTAAGAGAGTCAATCTTCATTCAGAGAGGCAAAAGGGATGATCATCTGAAAAGGAAAAAAAAAAAAACAGGAAACAGGACAGGACACTGAGGACACTGAGTGCCTCTAAAAGACTCTACCCAGCAGTGTATCAAAGCAGATGCTGAGACTCACAGCCAAACTTTGGGCAGAGTGCAGGGAATCTGATGAAAGTAGGGGGAGGTAGAAAGACCTGGATTGGACAGGAGCCCTACAAGGAGAGCAGCAGAACCAAGAAATTTGGGCACAGGGGTCTTTTTTGAGACTGATACTGCAACCAAGGACCATTCATGTGGATAACCTAGCACCCTTGAACAGAGGTAGGCCATGACAGCTCAGTATCCAAGTGGGTACCCTAGTAATGGGAACAGGGAATGTCTCTGACATGAACTCAGTGGCTGGTTCTTTGATCACCTCCCCCTGAAGAGGAACAGCCTTACCAGGCCACAGAGGAAGACAATGCAACCAGTCCTGATGAGACCTGATAGACTAGAGTCAGATGGATGGGGAAGAGGATCTCCCCTATCAGTGGACTGGGGGAGGGGCATAGGAGAAGAAGAGTGATGTAGGGTAGAATTGGGAAGGGATGAGGAAGGTGCTACAGTTGGGGAAAAAAGTGAATAAACTATAATAAATGAATTTTAAAAAATAAAAAAAATGTCTTTTGTTAAAGTCTTAATTGATCATTTTTGTATTTTATTTTATTTTTTTGAAAAAGACCAAAAACATTTGTATATTGATGACGAAATTGGAGCAAAAACTTTTCATAATGAAGATTTGGAGATTGGTAAGCATTTCAAATGTTAGAGGACAGATATGCAACTAGTTATAAACACCAGTAGATGTCTCTCATTTGCATTCTTCTTTCCTTTTGGAAAATTACTTTCTTTGATATGGTAAAATGTTGTTTGATATATCCAGTTGAAGGATACAAATTTCAAGCTGTGTGTAGGTGATACATGAATTTTTCACTCCTGCTGACAACACATTGACTACTGTGCAATTCCTTAAATTGACTCAATCAAACCCATGCTGCTTATGCTTTTAATTGATTGAATTAAAGCAACATTTAGAAACTTTTAATCATTCCATTATACAAGGGTTCCCTCACTTATATGCCCAAGCCAACTCATGTGGACTGTGACTTTTTAACTTGTAAATTCTCACCAGATGGGACTTTAACTTATTTGGCATCCTGTGGCATTCTTCATAAAAGAAAAGCCACTCCTATTTGGGAGTGAATGCTGCAACTGTGGATACGGAGGTGACTGAAGGTGTTCATTTTCTTTATATGCTCCTGAATTTACAGAAAATGTGCCAGAGAACATTAAAAAAGAAAGTTTTTTTTTTACTAGAAGTCATAGCTATAAACCATTGGTCCCACACACTTACATATATAAATATGTATCTGTATGTATATTTGAAATCACACAAACACACACATATATGTATATGTATATATAAACATATATAAACACACACATATATATATATGTTTTTTAAAGTTTGTGATTTGTCTCATGCCTAGACGAGACATTTGCACATCCTGAACAAGCCTTAGGGAACATTACTGAATATGCTGTGGAACTGAAAAAGTGAGAGAGCCAGAGGATGGGAAGGAGTTGTTAAACATCATTTTCTAAAGAGGACATATACACGAGAACCAGGAGCTTACAGCAACTGTGCTTCCTGACGTTAGGTCCACAGGAACCAGGCCCTTGTAATACTCACCTAAGGAAGAAAGAGGAATTTAGAGGCTGCACTACATACTGCTGATTCTGGGCGAAAGAGAAACATTATGTCCAATTGTATACCAACTTGTGAGCCCACCAAGCGCTGAGCGTTAATTCCAAACTCAGCATCACACATAGGGCTCTGATTAAACACTGTGGGTTGTTCAACAAACCCAAACTAGCAAGTGTGCTAAAGATATTTCTAGGGAGGAGAGGAAGGAGGCTTGAAGGGATTTGAGGGACATGGCAAAGGTCATGGCAAAAGAGAGGCAGAGGCCATGGCGAAAAAGCCAAACATAAAGTGTGTGCTTGTGAAATTGTTAAATAACAGCATTTACGTAAAAAGAGAGAGAGAGAGAGAGAAGTAGACAAGATTTCTCTTTAAGTCTTACAGTGGCATTGAACTCATGTTGTCTAAATTGGTATCAAACTTGTAATCCTCCTGCATAAGTGTCTTTGTTGCCAGGAATCTAACCATGTGCCAATATTTTTGGCAAGAAAATTTCCAGCTTGAACTGTTAAATAGTATGAATAATTGTGAAATAGCATCTGTATTCATGGACCTCATTTATCACAGTGGGGAAATGGGTCAGGGGGAATCAGATGGAATTAAGATGGTCATTGAAAGTAAGTCAAGTATGCAATTACCGGGCAGGAATTTCACAATAGCTCTGGTAAGGGAGAGGGGACAAGAAAAACAGGGATAAATAAAAAGAATATAAGAAGTACAAACCTAATCTAAGATAAAATTATAAATCATTTGCAGGCTTAAATTTGATTTGACATTCATTTAATGCACAAAATTCTTGAGTCTACAAAGGCATTTTAGTATCACTACTGCTGTCACTGATGTTATCCAAGTGCATTTTTAGTATCAACTAGATATTGAACATAATGGTTTTACACTCTGTTCGAAAATACTACAAACAGCATCATTCTCATGTTTGCTGATGTCTGTCTCCTGTCAGAGAAAAAACTATTGGACAAAGCTTGACATTTCTGAAACTTTTATTTTTATAACATAAGAAAAAATGTGTAGAAAGACAACAACAATATTTTACAAATCTTAAGTCAGGAAGAAGGAAAGGAACATTGGGCACAGATATTTGTTTTGAAGACAGTGGTTGCTATGACTACTTAAATCATCTCTTAAGGTGATGTCCTTTCCTTTCATGAATTTTTTAGAAGTTTAGTTGCCCTAACAACAGCACTTAAGATGAAGAGCAGGGCTTAATGAATCTGTTTTTGTTTACAAGGACCATCTCTTACATTCTGCATCCTCCTCCATCAAAAGGATTTGAAAAAATGTGGATTCAAGGAAATTAAAATAGTGTCTATAGTTTAGAACAAACAGCAATAAATTTTAAAATGACTGCACTGATATGTTTTTTTTTTTTCTGCCAGAAAACCATTGAATTACTGTAAGAAAAAAAATGTTGATTTCCAAAGTAGTTGTACAAGATCACATTCCCACCAGCAATGGAGGAGGGTTCCCAATTTTCAACAAACTCTCCAGCATTTGTTATTACTTGAGTTTTTAACCTTTTCTATTCTGACGGGTGTAAGGTGAAATCTCAGAGTCATTTTGATTTGCATCTTTCTGATGGCTAAGGACACTGAGCATGTCTTTAGGTGTTTCTCTGCCATTCTATATTCCTCTACAGAGAATTCTCTGTTTAGCTCCATATCCCATTTTTAATTGGATTGCTTGATTTATTTCTTTTTAATTTATTTATTTCTTTATATATTCTGAATGTCAGCCCTCTGTCAGATATAGGGTTGGTGAAGATTCTTTCCTAGGCTGTAAGCTATCGTTTTGTTCTGATGACAGTGTCTTTTGCTTTACAGAAGCTTTTCAGTTTCATGAGGTCCCATTTATCAATTGTTGCTCTAAGAGCTTGTGCTGCTGGTGTTGTGTTCAGGAAGTTGTCTCCTGTGCCAGTGAGTTCCAAGGTCTTTCCCACTTTCTTTTCTAACCAATTTAATGTATCTGGTTTTATTTTGAGGTCTTTGATCCAATTGGACTTTAGTTTTGTGCAGAGTGATAAATATGGAGCTCCACAAGGACAAAATATATCAGGACACAGGGGTCCTCTATGAGACTGTTTCTCTAACCAAAGGACCATGGATGGATACAACCTAGAACCTGTGCTCGGATGTAGCCCATGGTAGCTCAGTATCCAAGTGGGTTTTCCTAGTAAGGGGAACAAGAACTATTTCTGACATGAACTGAATGACTGGCTCCTTTACCTCCCCCGCCCCTCTGAGGGAGGAACAGACTTGCTAGGCCACAGAGGAGGACATTGCAGCCAGTCCTGAAGATACCTGATAAACTAGTGTCAGATGGAAGGGGAGGAGGACCTCCCTTAGCAGAGGTCTTGGAAAAGTACAGGGAAGAGATAAGGGAGGGAGGGAGAGATTGGGAGGGAATGAGGAAGGGTGTATGGCTGGGATACAAAGTAAATAACCTGTGATTAATATTAAAAAAATAAAAATTAATTAAAAAAAGAAAAATGTTGAAATTGTCAAAAAACACAACACTGAGTTACTGATATTATTTGCTGGAAAAATACATAAAAATAATTATTTGAATAAAATTTATATATTTCTACTTAAATTTATAATACCTCTACTTAAGTTTATAAATAGCATTCTGAGAGTAGCATATCCTTATTATTTAGGTGCTTAATGATGTTTACTATATTATCTAGTATAGACTTTACTGAGTAGCGAAGAAATTTATTTTAAAAATCATGCTGACAGAGGCTATAAATCACAATTATTTGTACTTATATACAAGTGAACACTAATTACATATATACTTATATGTATAAATTGATTTGTATGCCTCACCTTATTACATATTAGTTTGTCTTTGTCCATCACTATTCATTATGCTTATCAGTCAAATGAACAATGTGAATAACTTAAAAGTAATTTAAGTTTATTTTATAATTAATTCACTTTACATCCTGATTTTAGCCCACTGCCTTGTCTCCTCCCATTCCTATCCTCCTTCCCTCTTTTGTCTGTTCCTCTCCCCTATAATTAGAAAATATTATATGAAAAATACCTACTTTTTTCTGAAATAGGTATTTTTCAAGTAATGACATCTAGTTTATCTAGACAGTATTCACTATATAGTAAGTGTATTAAACCAGTTTGAGTAATGTGTAGTGGACAAATTCATCCAAGGGTAAAGATACTTTGAAAAAGAAAGCCCTGGTATAGATGGCAAAGGGCTGAGATATTTGTAGCATAAAAGCCTTTGCCTTTTAATAGTAAGACTGCATTTGTTTCTTGAATTTATCCCTTGATTATATGCATCAAAAGTTTGCTGTTCATTGTGTAACACCTAGCCTGGAGCATGACCAATAATAATAACCATAAAGGAATTAGAAATAAATCAAAGGAAGAACATTAGGTTAATTATGTAAACTTATAATGGGAACTGAAAAAAAAAAAGAAGAGGAATTAGACCTTGAGACAGGGTAAAAGCTGGGGGGCAGATGATTAATAGTTTTCCTGTAATCAAACACAAGGATTAGCAAGATTGTTCTTCATACTGAATGGAATATAGTTATAGTATGAATTGATATCCTGTTATGAAAGATACAAATGTTAATGCTCAATAAATAATAGATGGCACAAACTTGAAGGACTTAGAAGACAAAGGTGGCAGACTACTGACAGAGAACATTAATCTTTACCTTTCTCTTTTCTCACTTGTATTTTCTTTAACTCTCTGGGGTTCAGTTGACCTATACCTCCAAATTTCCTGAGCTTCCTGATACCGCTATAGAGCTTCTTGCCCTGCTTATGTTGTTGGCTAGCATTTCGTAGTATATCTCTTTTTATTTGTCTATATAAATTATTAATTCTTCTTCTTTTGAGAACACTGGTTAACACAGGTATTCAAGTAATACTATGGATTGTATATTTTTCAGTGGAGTAGTAACAGTACTCTTAGAAATAACATTATGGGCTGCAAGATGCCAACTACTAGTGTGCACCATTTCTGAAGGGCAGAAAATCAAAAACTCCAAAACTGGTGAGTGGTTGGGTGGCGGAAGCCAGAGCATTGACTTTGAGGCTTCCCAGGCTAGAGGAGACAACCTGTGAGCTGGGACAGATTGGATCCAGGATATCTCCAGCACTGGAGAGTGGCAAACTATCAACCCCGTACACTTATGGCTGCACCTGTCCTGTCTCTGGCAGCAGCAGCAGGAGTGCATAACCCCAGGTGTGGCCTTATTTTAACAGCCAAACAGGAGACCCAAATCTGAGAGTAGAAAACTGTGGATTCTCTGAGCTTACCACCTATACCTGTGAGTAACTTTGCAGGCGCTCTGTGCTTCCCACGCACACTTGCAAGTGAGTGTTTCCACAAGAGAGTGCTTACACAGCCCCAGATCCAGGGTCCCTCTATGCTAGCAACCAGACATGGCATCCCTGCCACCCACACCCTGCTGTGGGCAAATACATGGATCTCTGGGACAGCACTCTCAAAATCGAAGTTCCTATTCTGTGGGTTTCCCAGCAGAGACCAGCCAAATAATTCCTGGAACCAAGACTGTACAGCTGAGGCAGATCTGAGCACTTGTAGCACAATACCAAGACAGGCCTGTGGGCACCTGAGGCATTCAGGACACCTGAGCATGTGCACTGTGCCCACAAAAACCATGCTGGGCACCACAACCTGTGTTTCTCCCTCACATTCCACCCTTCCAGGAAGGCACGCCTCCATGCACAGTCCTGCGCTTGCACACTTGCGTCTGCGAACTTCCTCCCTTGACACATCTGAAACACCAACATCCACTCTCAAACCAGTAAACCTCTTTCATCTTCCTAACAACACTCCAGACTACAGAGACAGCCTGAACCAGTATGAAGTACAGACTCCAGGAACAAACAGCTAAGGTTATGGGTAAGCAGATGGCTAGAGGCCTGCGTAAGACTGCATCCAACAAAAATCAGAACATCATGGATTTATCAGTAACCCCCCCCCAAAAAAAATGAATATTTTAACTCATTGGAAACACAGGAAAATGATTTTAAAGCCACGCTTATCGAGTTATTACAGGCACATAAAGAGGAAACAAACAAACAAACAAAAAACCCTCTCAAATAGCCACAAAATAGAGGCACAGAAAGAAGAAATAAAAAAAAAAGGTAACATCATGGAAAGAGAGTAATCCACATTCAAACAGATGAAGGAAATAGTAAAAGACATGAAAACAAAATTAGAATCAATAAAGAAAACACAAACAGAGAAAAACCCTGGAGCTGGAGAGCATCACCAACAGAATATAAGAAATGGAAGAAAGAATCTCAAGTGCTGAAGATACACTTGAAGAAATTGATACATTTCTCAAAGAAAAGGTAAAATTGGAAAAGTTCCAAACACAAAACATCCAAGAAATCAATGACGTCATGAAAAGACCAAATCTAAGAGTAATAGAAATAGATGAAAAATAAGATTCTAGGCTCCAAGGTCCAGAAAATATTTTCAAGAAAATCATAGAGTCAAATTTTCCTAACTTAAAGAAAGAGATGGCCATAAGCATACAAGAGGCTTACAGATTACCAAATAGATAGACTAGTCACACAACAGTCAAAATACTAAATCTACAGAACAAAGAAAAAATATTAAAGGCAGCAAGGGAAAAAGACCAAGTAAGATAAAAAAGTCAGCCTAGCAGATTTACACTAGACTTCTCAAAAGAAACAATGAAAGCCAGAAGGGCCTGGAACAATGTCATGCAGACTCTAAGAGAACACAGTTGTCTAACTAGACTACTATACACAGCAAAAAATTCAATCAACATAGATGGAGAAAACAAAATATTCCATGATAAAACTAAACTTAAACAATATCAACACAGCAACTCAGCCATACAGAAGATACTAGAAGGAAAACACCAATAAAATGAAATCAACTATAGCCAAGAAAACACAGGACATAGACAACCTCAAAACAAAACAAAACAAAACAAAAACAAAACAAAAGAAAATAAGCACACTAACACACTATCACCATCAACACCACAATAAAAGGAACTAATTTCCATTGGTCACTAATATCTATAAACATCAATGGACTCCACTCTCCAATAAAAAGACACAGACTAACAAAATAGTTGCAGAAACAGGACCCAAAATTCTGCTTCATCCAAGAAACATACCTCTGCAACAAAGATAAATACTACCTCAGAGTAAAGGGATGGAAAAAAGGTGTTTCAAAATAAAAAATAAGCTGGAGTAGCTATCCTAATATCTCATATAATAGACTTTCAACCAACATTAATCAAAAAAGATGAGGAGGAACACTTTATTCTCATCAAAGGAAAAATCCACCATGAGAACACAATCCTGAACATCTATGTCCCAAATACAAGAGCGCCTACATTTGTAAATTAAACATTATTAAAGCTAAAATCACACCTTAATAATAGGAGAATTCAACATTCCACTCTCACGAAGGGACAAATCATCTAGACAAAAGCTAAATAGGGAAATAATGACACTTACTGAGGTCCTAAATCAAATGGACATAATAGATATCTACAGAACATTTCACCCAAACTCAAAAGAACATACCTTTTTCTTAACACCCCATGGAACCTTCTCCAAAATTGACCACATAGCTAGTCATAAAGCAAACCTCAACAGACAGAAGAAATTTAAAACAATACCTTATATCTTATCCGACCACCATGGCCTAAAACTAGACCTCAACAACAACAAAATGTCTACATACACATGGAAACTAAACAACTCTCTACTCAATCAGGGAAGAAATGAAAAAAGAAATAAGAGACTTCCTAAAATTCAATAAAAATGAAGGCACAACTTACCCAAATTTATGGGACACAATGAAAGCAGTGCAAAGAAGAAAGTTCATAGCATTATGTGTCTTGAGAGAGAAGTTTGAGGCATCCATACAAGAAACTTAACTGCACACATGAAAGCCCTAGGGCGAAAAAAAAGAATCAGACACACCCAAGAATAGTAGATGATTGGAAATATTTAAACTAAGGGCTGAAGTCAATAAATTAGAAACAAAACAATTAAAAGCATCAATGAAACCAAGAGCTGGCTCTTTGAGAAAATCAAAAGATAGACAAACCCTTAGCCAAAATAACTAAAAGGCAGAGAGAAACTATCCAAATCAGCAAAATCAAAAATGAAAAAGGGGACATAATGACAGACACTGAGGAAACTCAAAGAATTATTAGGTCTTACTTCAAAAGCTTATACACCACAAAATTTGAAAATCTAAATGAAATGGACAATTCCCTTGATATAGTCCATTTACCAAAGTTAAACAAAGATCAGGTAAATAGATTAAACAGTTTTATTTCCCCCAAGAAAATAGAAGCAGTCATCAAAA